>JAATLQ010037106.1:0-47724 GCA_013421005.1 Heliconius erato x Heliconius himera | reverse complement strand
TTTAATGTGATAAACTATTACTATAACGTGATATTACTATACTTGGAAATTACACATAATTTTTCTCTGCTGACTACAGTTTTACGTTGTTTTACAACGTATGTTTCTACAGGCGATATTTTGTTGTATTATATATCTTTATTTAGTTCTATTATCTGAACTGACTCTATTATCTGAACTGACTCTATGATTTGAACTAAAGTATTTTTTGTAGAAACAAATATATCAATAGTATCTTTCTGAATTGATACTCCACATAAGGAAGAACATTTGGAATGTATGTTCTCTGACTGCATGTAATCAGGTTGACTGTTGCATGGTGGTACTATGGTAGGATTTACTGCAGAAGTTGAAAGTTCAGGTTATTTGCTTTTTATTTCTAGATGTTGCAATGATGTATCATCAATCTTTACATCATGCGCCTTGGTCATTATTCTGTGTCAATAGTTTTTGATCTTCTTCATCAAGCAGTTAATTGTCGTCATAGTAATTATTAAATCTCATTAAAATATTTCGAATTTCATCTTCCTTGAGTTCAAAAATTCCACATCCTTTCAAAATATAGTATGAAAATATAAAAAATAAATAATTGAGGGTAATAATGAATTTTTTTTGCAACAAAATTTATGTGCAAAATAGCTCCTTCATAGACCATAGGGACAATGTTGTCCCTTTTGGTTTACGACGACTTATACAAGTAGAAAGCATAAAAAAATGTATTTTAAGTGTACAAAGTTAATAAATTCTTACCACTAAATCAATATTTTAGGAAATAAAACCTTAAACGTCACTTTTACTCCTTGAAATCCATTTCTAAAGTATTGGTATTCCGCGCGGAGCAAACAGCCACTTTTTAATGCTAATAAGTTAAAGTGTGATGATTGGATAGCTAATTAAATATAATCAAATAATAAAAAGGTATTTCGAGAAACTAATTGACAAAAAAAAACACATATCTGTTTCTTTTTTCCTGACTACCCTCAATTTTATCATCTGGGACAAATGTGTCCCCGTAGTCGTGAAAGGGTTAAGCCCTTCATTACTATTCATAAAAAAAAACAATATTTTTATAATATACTTATTTATACAATACCAGTTAAATAATACACGTAACTGGTAAATAAGTTTCAGTTGGTAATTTGGGAGATATGGGTAAGTAAAGTATACACCGACTAGGTATGAACATATTTGTTTTGAGAAAAGCTTACTGTAAATGTTTGTGGCGCCAACTATGTACTGTCAATGTCACCGACATTAAAATATGTGGGTTCTGTACAAGCTGTTTACGCGAAATAAATGTCAAGTTAAATTATATATGTTCTTCAGTAGTATGTATCCCAGGTTAGTCTTAGTAGTGATATTACGTTCCGGCAAAAATGAACAACATGTTCCAGCTGTTAAATTCCAGCTTCGGAATATGTTCTAATTTTCGTTCCTTTTCCGGCTGTTCCTGTTTTAACCTTCATTCCTAGCTCTATCCCGCATAATAATAGGTTAGGCTGAGGGAGCTTAATGGTATCGAGCAACGTCAAATTTTCGAGACATTGTTTGTGGCGTGGCGGAACTGAATGCCGCACTTTGCCTTTTTAGCCGGGCAAGAATAGAATCAAAATATTAATAAGTGTTCTTCATTTTTGCCGGAAGTTTTATGTACCAGGATTGAAATGTATTTACTAAAATTTTTATGTATAATAGAGTGTCAAGCGTTCGGTTTAACTGTTACACGATGGTTATAAGTTCTTACAACGTTTGGATTTCTACTATATAAAAAAACACACACAATTTTAAAAACAATTAGAGGGATGTGCATATTTTTATTTAACGACGAAAATAAGTAAATGTCTAGAATGTTAAAAGTGGCGATAGTTTTTATACTATACAATGTTAAGAAAATTTTAAGAAAAATATTGTTTATTTCTTTTGTTCTTTATTATAACAATTATTAAATATAAATATGATAATAAATTTAAGATTATAACAAACATTTCTTATTTTATAATTTTACACACTAGTTTGCAATCCTCGGTAGTATAGTGATAAGTATCCCCGCCTGTCACGCGGGAGACCGGGGTTCGATTCCCCGCCGGGGAGTTTCTTTTTTCTTTTAATTTTATTATTTGATTTCTATTTATGTCGTATATTAGATACTGGTAATCAAGATTAATGATACATATATAATAATTGATCTTTTTAAATTATATTATTGTTTTTATAACATGAAAGAAATCCCTATCACAAATAAAATATTGTGCACAATTAAATATTATAAAATAATTAAAAATAAAAAAAATAATTTTACCATAAGTACGATCATAAAATTCTATCATCAGAATCGATCTCTATAAAGTTAAAAATGTTCGTTATTACAAATAACAATAACAACGCCATCTCTGTACAGATATCGTTACTAAAATTTAGCCATAGACTAAATTTAACTAACTGCTAGGTCTTTAATAATGCAATTTATTAAATATTTACGTAAGTTTGATAAATGAATAAGTAAAAGGTATAAAGTACTTATAATAAAATCTTAAAGAAATCTTAGAATTTTATTTTAATTACATTACAATTACAATTGTATGTTTGTATTTTAATATAAAATTCCTCTATTACAAGTGAACAAATAAATACACACACATTTTTTCATTAATAAAGTGGAATAATTGTACTAAAAAGAATTTAATATTATTATCTTTACTTTATAGAATTAATAATCTGTGGAGTTATATCTGTGATCTGTCAAATTACTTTTATTTCACGTATTTTTTGTTTCATTCGCGCTCAATGCGTCGACTGCGATGCGTTACGCTGCTGTGACGGTTGCTTGTCTATGGGAGTACCCGGTCGTGTTGAATTAGTGGCTTATATTTTATGATCAGTGAATTAAAGGAGCATTATTTATTTCTATGTATGACAGTGAATAAAATAACTATTTAAAAATGGCCTTGGAGGGTGTGAAAAGTGAAAAAAGTGAGGAAAACAATGGTAATCTCCCGGACGGCAAGGCGAACGGGATCGACAACAAAAGTAAACAGGTAAGAATCCAATATGATTTTCGCGATATATTAAATCGTATTCGCGTTCTAAAACGATTAAATCTGAGTATCATTATTTTTTAAAATCTTATATCAAGGGCTTTAGTTAAAAAAAAATAAAATTACTGAACTACGGCATTATTTTGCGCAGCTCTAATAGCTGTATTGCAGATTGCGACCGGGATACTTGGGTAAGGGTGTCACTGAGCTCACGGAAATGACCTATATCTTCTATTTAAAGCTTTATATTTTTTAAAATTATACATATGTTAATATCTTGATTATGTTTTGCGTATTAAAAAGAAAATATTCGATCGTTCAAAAGAAAAACCCGCTGGTTATTTCAAGCGTTTCGCATAGAGTTAAATTATGTAATTTATAAATTGTTTTCTTTTTACTTGAAATAAAATTTATAACGTCGACATTATATTATATCATATTATATTATAAAATGCAACTGTATTTTCGTGTTTGGATTACTTTAATGTTCGATATGTAAATAATATTATATATTGAAAATATTATTATAAAAAGTAAATAAAATCAATGCAAATCAAGCAAATAAAACTTTCAAATAAATATATTCATCATAATTATAATAATAATTAATAATCAACTGACAATTATATTCCATTATGAACAATTGTAAGAAGTATTATGTAAGGCATTAAAGTGATTGCAATAATAAATTCAGCATAGACAAATTTTCACAAGTGCTAATAAGGCCATATTATTTGACCCGGTCCTGTGGCACAATTAAGAGTATTATCATATGAGATCATATCATATAATTTTTACACTTATTTCAATTTATTTGAATTTTAATTCATAATATTCTTAGTCAAATAGATATTAAAGCAATTTTTAACTATGTTTTTTAATTGTTAGTATCATTTTTACTTAGAGTATGTTCTATTAATTATATAATTAATTTGTATTTTCACTTTTATCAAATATTTTATTTCAAATTGTTTTAATTTTTAACTAACAGCACTTAATATTGCATATTCAAATTATTTTACTATAATACTATTAAACTACTATATTGTATAAAATATTGTAAGTAATTTTGTTATAAGTAACAAAAATTTATTCTGAAACCCTTTTTTGGCATATATGCAGTTTCTATGATGTATCGTTTTTGCAAAATATGCATCATATTAAACATTTTCATACTTTTAAAGTGTTATTTATTCATACATTAATGAAAAAACATTTTTAGGATCAAAAATTTGAATTATAAAATCCGCCTGAATATCAACAAAAACCAGATGAACAAATAAATAACATTTTCATTGCAGATTGACATGCATGTATTCTTTCGGAAAAATAATAAAAAGATAAACTTAAACTAAACTAGCTTCTCTCTGCATCCCTAGCAGGGTAATCAGAGAGAATGGAGCACCTAATGCTACGGTGTCTGCATACCTCTTTTGCCTCATCCATTGTCATCAACTTCAGGGGTCCATGCTTTTTACATGATCTTCCTCCAGTATCTTTGATACTGTGTTTCGAACACAGACTTCCTTTTCTCACTCACTATTCCGTCATAAACATTTTTTCTTTCATCACTCATTCTTTCGACGTGCCCAAATCAGCTGACCACGATCGTCTTCTCGTAGCTGCCATTCTGTGCATCTCTTCATTGCGGAATCAATCAGCTAAGCTGACTCCGTATAGCCTACGAAGAGATCGCATCTCCACAGCATTCATCTTGCTTTCATTCTTCTTATATAATACTTACAATGTTTCGCTGCCGTATAACAGTGTCGGTACCAACACTGCATTGGGTACGGCCAAACGTGCAGCTGTGCTGACGTTTCGCCGTCTACTCAATGCAACTAAGGTACCGTTAATCCTGTTACCGACAATTCCGCATCCATCTCGTATCTTCCATCTCTACTGAACATACTTCCCAAATACACGACTTCATTCACTTGTCTCTTCGACGAAATTTATCTTGCATTTCGCCTTTTCTTTATTTCTATCAAATACCAGAACCTCTGTCTTTTAAAAGGAAAATTGATAAAACTAATAAGTTATTAATATGGGCACTTATCAACTTGAAGTTTATAGTATGTATTTGTTGTAGGTATATGTATATTATAATTACATTATATAATATTACAATCCTAAACAGTTAACTTTTTGTCGTATTCACTTTCATAACATAATAACATTATTATTTTTTAAGTTCCTCATGAATGTTATTGATACCTTGACACTATTTGATGATAATTTACTCGCATCACATATTTATGCCTAGTTGTATGGGTGTCATTGGAATTTGACCCTAGAATCATCGCAGACTTCCCAATTATGATCGTAATTCGCAATGAATTCGTCGGCAGCTGTAATCTTAAAAAGAAACTGAAATCTTATATAAAAATTCGCATTCATATCGTATAGTGGTTTGCTGGCAGCTTTGCTCTCGTGGACTACACGACAAGAACACACAAATACATTTTTATAACATATTATAAATATTTGATATTCTCTCTCTCATACATATAAACCTTAATCTTGAATCGTTGATTATTAGTGAAAACCGCATCAAATATGTAACGTAGTACGTAAATTTTAGGTGTAGGTACTTCGAAGGGTAATCATAATTTATTTGATTTTATATTATGTAAAGATGCAGTTCATTTAATACAGATTTAATACAATAAACATCAGAATCATTTATAATAATGCATCCGAATCAGAATGAAAATCGAAGTTAATCTCCACCCTATGAATTTTATTATCTACGCTTCCTTTCCCAGGCGTTATTTTATGTGGGGCAAACAAACATCTGCTCTGTACTCGCTGCAATATTTAAATACGTTATAGATTTTACGCCATTTATCGATTCTATAGGTATTATATTGTAGAGGTAGCGGTATTGTTATTTCATATTATTATTATTATTGAGCAGTTTTCTGCATCTTTATTATTAAAGTCATTTTAAAAACTTATTTATTTCGTTTATTAGAGTTTTTTTACGTTACTTTCCTCTTGTTTACTTTTGTAATAATATATAATTACATATTTTAGATAAAACACGAGAAATTCATCGACTTAAGGCAAAGCAATAATAAGTTAGAACAGATATATGTAGGTACATATCATATATCTTTTTATTAATCAACGACGAATTATTTGGCCCAATAAGTACGTCGTACACGCTAAGTAAACGAAAGCTTAGAACTGAGTGGTTCAACTCTTATACAAAACTAACAAATGCACTGCCTGTACAAATATTGGCTTCGGCTCCGTATCATATCTACACGTGATGTTTACTTAAATTAAATAAATTTATACGTCTATAGAGATTAGGATTTTTTATATAATTTCAATTTTATAATGCAAAATTTTAGAAAGCTTTTTTTAAAAAATTATAAATAAAAAATATATTATTAATACATACATAAGTTTTGGTAAAAATTTAGAGTGTAAACTTCGTAACACCTTATTAAACAATTTATCGAGATAGATAAAAAACTATAAGTATACATGTATTATCAGAAGGTTTTATACACTTTCGAATTGTATTAAAATGAAAAAAAAACAAAAAAATGGATTTGGCAGGTTTACACTCCCGCCAGCAATCAGCTGTAATAATATATGAATATATCAAATATTATTTACAAATATAATTTTGTATTAGTAGTTTATTCCATTGCTTTCGAAGTCATAAATAAGGTTTAAAATGTGACAGTACGTTTTTTTTTGTTTCACGCTTTTTCGTATATATGTAGCTAAGAAACTAATAGTAAAACACTTTATTCTACGTGTTGAGTGGCGGGATTATACTATTATTATACATATAGAGACTAGACTAAGCCTATACTATTATATAATATTGAAAGGTAAATATAAAATGTTAATCTTTTAAGTGGATATCGAACTCACAACTACCACGTATTCAGAGACAGTAGCTCTACTGGACTACGGTGACGTTTATATTAATAATAAAATAATAAAATATGATAAACATGAGTGCCATAGTATTTTTGTCGATGGCGCATTTGGGGTAAACTAACATCTGCTCTCACATTGTGTAATGTACGTCGTACGAATGCGTATAAAGCGTAGGTACCCAGTCCAATTATGTATTCACGTACGTTACGTTCACCGTAGAAAAACGTTTTAACCTGATTCTTAAAATGATCTCATAAACTTGGGTCAGTTGAGTTTGCCTGACGAAACTCAGAAGTTTCATTTTCAAACCTCTCAAAAAATTCTTTATGTTTCTATCACTTCACCAAAATATTATGTCGACGTTTGTCTTGTTATTAGAAAATAAATAATTCATTAACCCAATTAAGAATTCAACCCCCAACCGTTTTATTTACAGTCCAACGCCAGTGCGCCACTCCCTCGTGTGAGAGAAAAAATATCACTCAATGACTAACTTATAGTATTTAAACTTTCTCATAAGTATTATTTAAAGGAAATGCATATAAAAGTGCATGTAAAATAAATAAATAAATAAATTAAACGAAACGCCGGGTGATCACAATACGGCTTCGGTGCACGGCCGATTTGCGCATGCATATTATTAGATCCGCTATATTCTATTGTGACAGTGTTCCAATTTTTAGTCCCGTATTTATAAACCGCTCTCAAGCTCTGAGATCGATCTTGAGATGCCGCTTACATTCGTAACTTATATATATAAGTATGAAAATGGCATCTCAAGATCGATCTCAGAGCTTGAGAGCGGTTTATAAATACGGCTAGTAGTTCACAATTTTTTTATAATATGTTGCAGTGTTTAATTAATATAGTACGTTTATAAGTATGCAATTTAATTACAGTAGGCATCTGTGGTTTATCGATCTGTTATTTTGTTAGAGTCGTTCAGTAGTTCGATATACGAGTAGTCAGTTTACCTTTTAAATATAAATTGAATTCGTTAGCGATAATAATCTTTAAAAAAAAATCATTTTGATGTCCTCAATTCAATTTGATAATTAAATATTAAAAACAGTACCTTACATTGCATCTTATTGAGAATTCAAAATGCAAATGTTATATCATTTTACAATAATTCGGTATAAATTTTAGCTTTAAAATATGCTATATTTAGCAATTTCTGCTTACATTAACAGAAGTGTTAATGTAAGCAGAAATTGCTAAATTATATTTTTCGGAGGAATATAATCGTGGAGATCAAAATATTTGATAAAATTATGCAACTTTACGTGTAATCTAAACGTAAGTAAGATAAAACAGGATTTGTTGGATAGTTTCTCCTTATCAGTTGTTCGATTGTTATCGACACTTCAGTCGGCAGACACCATGGAAAAACTAGGTTATAGCAATTTTAATGAGCTCCATATAAGACACTAGGCAGGGCTTTATTGCCTGACGCTAAAAGTGAAAAGAAGCTTAAAATTTTAACGTTACATAAATGTTTTTAATTTCATTTTTATTATAATAAAACGCAGTAGTTGTCCTATGTTTATATATTTGTTATTTATATATAATACAAACAAATATATTGTTTATATATTCATTAATATAAATTTGTTAAAGCGTAAAAAAAATTCTCTGCATTCAATTTGATATCTCACCAGAAGTCGACTGTAATTGTAATACGTACTATCAACTTTTATAGTATTGCACTAAAAAAAATTGTGAGGTATTAAAAATTAACGTCCGAAGTTTTAAATTCGGTTTATTTTTATAGTATTGTGAGCAGCACGGACAAGATAATTTCATTACAAGTTGATAACATCTTATTTTTCAAAATTTTTACTACAAAATATATGTATTTTTCCCATAAAAAAACTGGGCAATGTGCATATATAAATACACATATTGTTTAAAATACATATACCCATACAAATATATAATATTTAAGTACAAAATGATGTCAGCTTACTAATATCGTCTCGTTCACCTTGGTGTAACATTGTAGCTTTGAGCTTACTCACCGTAAGTCCTATGGGGCTTCGGCTTGATTAACTTACAGGAAGGAATCCTGACATGTACTTTATATGGAAATGAATTGAAAATTCTTTGTACTTACTTTATAAAATATAATCTGTTTCACTTATTGCTGGAATAATTCCATGTTCCTCTTACATAAGATTAATTTATTACGGCATTTGTATTGAATTGAAAGGATTCAGTCGTGGTCTTATTTTCATATTTTTTATATTGACGAAGTGTTGAGTACGTAAATAGGTGTGTATATACATTTATTAAATATATCGTTTAAAAACTTAGACTTTCCTGTTATCCTTGGTAACAAAGATAGATAGATGCTTTTAAAAATATTGTCATGTTGTTGACAATATGTTATGTTAAGTAGGTATGTTTGAGGGAAAAACCTTTAATTTATGTGGTACTCACGTCACGTTCAGATTATATAGATGACTCTATCTATTGTATTTAATTATAGTATTTATTATCTTACACTTAACTTTTATGATTAGTGATTATTATAAGTGAACATATGTACATAAGATATAAATAAGGAAAATATCTAAAGCAGCAGTATTTGCAGATATAAACAAAAATCTATTTTCAATAAGTGATATATACTAACACTCCTTTTATTCACATTAGAGTGATATAATTTCGCAGTTGCGAGGATGTGAGGACCTTTTCCCTCGATGCTGACGTCATTTGCGAGGGTCTCTCAAAGTTACACGTACGTGCTTCTAGGTCGCAGTACAATGCAACGCTTTTACAAGCTTTGTAGCATGTGTACAAGTACCAGCCTAATTATTAGCACAGTTTTATCCTTTCCTATCTCAGATTCAACTGGATGGGTAAAACAATGGGTGTTCTTTGATTTTTATGAATAATTTGAAAAAAAAAAGGAAATTATCTTTTTAATTTTATCTCAGCTATCCCGTTTTACACGCATTTTTTAAAATTCAGATATCAAAGTCATAAAAAAGTAACCTACGATGTTGGCGAAAACCAACAGTTTCACGATTCACGATTGCGTAATTTTCTCAATTCCATTTGCATAAGAAGTTTGAGTACGTTCCTTTATCGTTAGAGGTCGTATAAAGGAGTCTTTTATTGCTCCTATATAAATATATATCTAAGAAAGGTTCTAAACGATAAAATTCAAGATTTGTCTCTATAAGGAATATAAATTTAATTTATTCTTTATACACATAAAACCATGCTTCTTAGGATCGTTCTTCTATTATGTAAAATGAATATAATATTTCATCTTAAAGCTACTTTAATATGTACATTTTATCAGGAACACTGTTCTTGCTACTTTTTCCCTTTATGAATTTCAAATTGAGTTTAATATTATAATTCATTGAAAATACAAATATGTTAAATGATTACGAATAAATTATATATTAAAACCGACAGACATGACTCAGACCTATATTCAATTATTAAAACAGCTGATAAGTACATTTGTAATATTAAAAAGGTTCCATATTTAATAACTTCATTAAGTGCTTTGATTAGAATATATATTTTTAGATTTTATTCCGCACACAGCAGGGTAGGCAGAGGGAACCTAGTGTTAAGATACTCCGTTCCCCACTTTCTGCCGAATTCTGGAGGCATTTCGTGTTGAATGGCAAAACTCTACGCCGCGCTTTGCCTCGACACCAGAGCGAAGAAATGAGAATATAAGTTTAAATAAATATTTCATCTCCTCGAATGGGGATCGAACCCACAACCAGCCGATTTTACAGTCGCACTTTGAGTCCCTGCGCCACAACTGACCTTAATTAGGACTTGTAGATTTTGATAAATATAAATGTGGTACATTGTTTTTATCCTTATTTTACCTAATATGTTTTAGGCAAAAGCCAACTCTAAATACTTAAAATCGTGACGAAGAAAACTTAACATTAGCTACCAATAATGGCCATGAAGTATATACCGCGGTTCCACACAATCTAGTCGTTTAGAGGGTTGTTCACACCCCTCTCGAGTGACGTCACTTAGTGGAAAGCTTTGAAAAGCACACGTACCCTGACACAAGAAGATTTCTCTCACGGCCTTGGAATATGTTTATTGAAGCATGTTTGAAGAGATTTCAGGGTTGTTTATGAAGATTTTTAACTTATAATCAGAAATAAAGCTATACTGTATACGTTAAATTTGAAATATAAATCAGCTTCACGCTGTATCCCGCTTACAGCAGGGTAGGCAGAGGGAACCTAGTATTAAGACACTCCGTTCCCTACTTTCCGCTGCGTTCTAGAGGCATTGTGTGTTGAGTGGCGGAACTCAACGCCGCGCTTTGCCTCGACACCAGAGCAAAGAAATGTAAATATAATTGTGATATTTCATTTCCTCGAGTGGGATATGAATCACTCTTTAGCTTTAGTTAATAATACTGAGGTCTCAGATGTATGGCGTCTAACTCACGGTCACTAAATGACGTAATTGTTTTTTTTATTTTCAACTTATTCTTTTGCCTTTCCACACATACTGTTATATCGCAAATCGTGACTTGTAATGTCCTCGTAATCGCGTTTTGTGTAATTAGAATTTGTAATTAGCTGAGTAACTACATGGGATTAAGAATTATATGAAAAATAAACTAGTTAGGTGTGGTTAGTTAGTGTTATGATTTAAAACGTAACATTTTGTTTTGAAACTTTTGTCTCAATCAGCTTCACGCTGTATCCCGCACACAGCTGTGTAGGCATAGGGAACCTAGTGTTGAGACTCTCCGTTCCTCACTTTCTGCCTAGGTTTTGAGACATTGCGTGTTGAGTGGCGGGACTCACGACTCACGGGACTTGTGGCGGGACTCAATGCCGCAATTTTGCCTGGACACCAGAGCAAAAAAATGGAAATATAAATTTAAATAAATATTACTAGTATTTATACCAGTCTCGTTTACATTAACACTTTGTGGCTCTGCGCCACGACTGGCCTCTAAACATTTTCTTGAAACTTTTTTTGACATTATACTTTCGATTGTACGTGAAGGAAATTTTTATTATGTCCATAATAACGATAAGTCTGATTCTAGTATAAGTAGTGTAAAAGTTATTTTGGCAACAGTTCAATAAAATTTCAATGCGGGGGAACTTGTAGAATAAAAAGGTGAGTCACTTCGATTTCTTAATCTAGGGAAGTACCATTGTTCTATGTTTAAATTGATGAACTATCTTATGCTATCAATTGTCTATCAATTGTGTGATATAGGTGAATATAAAATATTATTCGATATGTTTGTTACCTATAATTAAGAGCAACTTCTGCCATTTAATATTAAATAATAATTATTAAAATTAATAACATGCTCGTTTTACACAGACTTTTTTTAAGAATATATATTTCAGAACGCTAATAAACCAAATATAAGAATAAAACGCAATCCCATCGCATGTTTTGCTATAAAAAACACAGTTTACCTACAGATTGTACTAACATAGTTGGAGTTAACGATTTTTCCAGTGAACTAACCGCAAGGTGGGTCGGCCACGCCTAGCGTTGGTTGTTCGTAATTCGGTCACGGCATACTCAACCATGACCTTGACTGAAATATATGTGCAAATTATTGGAGGAAATGACCCGTTTGTAAACACACTCTACCCTTTGGGCCCCGCTGAATAGTTTGGGTTTCGTTTTCATATATAGAATATTCTTTGCTGAACTGACGTCTCGTCTCTGGTCTAAATGTAAAATTAATTTATTTTTTTCGATTTATTCTTATGCCTTATATGTGTCTATAGAGCTAAAGATTTCGCTTCAAAATAAGGATTTTATAGTGGAAAGTTAAATGATATCTAACGGAACTTTCGTATAAATTGTATATATAATTATCATCAATAAACCTATTAAAAAGTACGACTAACTTTAATGAAAAACTAATTTATTCAGGCTCTTTTTCAAGCAAAATCTATTTTTCTATGTTTCATATTTTAAAACTAACACACTATTTCTCCTTTTCTCTCACAAACAGGACACAATACAATCTAAACTAAAAGAACTTACAGAGAACGTCATCACAATCTAAAATACATAGCTGCAATGTCATTTCAAACTAGCTCAAAAGCCATTTTGATAATAAACCTAACCTCGTAAACTGTCCTTTTAAGCAATTTCTACCGTTAAAACGTACCGTGCTCCGGAATAGGAGGGGTAACGGTCGGCGTAGATTTTATTATTCCACTTTGTTGCTCCGAACTCCCAACTGTAGGGAGCCCTGATGCAATCTGCATGGTGCAGACGATGCAAATTGATTTAATAACCTCCAAAGGGATTAAAAGCTTGCATACGTTATGCTAGTCTGTTGACTCTCAAAGCTCAGCGGGCAACTGTACCGTTAGATATGGTGGGCTTATTGTGAATTTAAATTTAATATGATTGGATTTTTTTTTCAGCTTCTAGTTGTATCTTACTTGTAGCTGGGTGAGCAGAAGTTAAGTAAAAAACTAAAAAACACAAGTTAAGAAGTTAAGTTAAGACACTCTGCTCCTCGCTTTCTGCCGAATTCTGGAAGAATGGAGGCATAGCGTGTTGATTAGCGGAATTCGAAGCCGCGCTTTGCTACGACACCAGAGCAAAAAAATGAAAATATTAAATATTCCATTTCTTTGAGTGGGATCGAACCCACAACTTGTCCCATTTACAGTCACACGCTTGTGCTGCTGCGCCACGAGCCCACGACCGGCCTATTATGAACTAAAATTATGTAGGCTTTATTGGTGTACTTTATATGCATATTGGAGCTTTAAATATTTAGATTACCACAATCTGAAAATGATGATGAATAAATAGTATCTATATTTAATTTATTAATTAGGAGTAGTTGATACGTGCATATGTTAATTGTGGTTTTAAATCTCTACTTTGTGACCATTTATATTCGTAATGCATATTACATATATTTAGATGTTTCCCTGACTTCTCTGTTATCTTTATATTACACAGTAGCTTATGAATAAAGCTGTCTGGATACTCTTTCCTTGTCATATATTTTTATTATACAATCGTTTATTATACAATTTGTACCAAATACACTACCGTACTTACATAAACGCTTTTCAATTGAAATTATTGTATAGTAGTTAAGTGGCGTTACATGCTATGTACGATTGAATGAATCTGTCATTTCAATTGATCGAGCGTAGTCGAACCGAGATAGCCGCGGACTAATCAATAGCTACCGGCGAGTATTGTTGTGCTTGTGGATTGTACTCCCAGCCAATTGATCTGAACCGTTCAAGAGTTGTCGTGAACTCTGTCGGTGACTAGCAACACTCCGTGACTTTTGTTGTCTTTTGATTATAGTATTACAGTCGAGCCAGGCCGCCGTGGCGTGGCAATTGTCTGTTTCTATGGTTGTAGATTCGATTCCAATTCGAATTAATTATTTATTTTACCATTACTTGGCTTCGGGAAAACGCGGCTTTGAGTTCGGCTAATCAAATCGCAATGCCTTGAAAAACTAGGTGAAAAGTCGGGAACAGAGTGTCTTAGCACTACCTTCCCACTGACTACACTGCCATATACGGGATACAGCATGAAGATAAAAAATCTACAGTAATTCTTAAGTAGATATAACATAATTATTTATATTCTGCCGAAACAGAAATATCATATGATATGGATAAGAAATTCAAAATTATATTAGTGTAACCACAAGTAAGCGTCTATATCTTAAAATTAAACATTTAATAACGAAGTGCTCACCCAGCACACATTACAGCCACATATGGGAATACATGAGATGCGGTTATTTCACCATAACACATAATTAAAATTGGTTATATTAAAATGTCGCCGATAAAAGATTTATCATTAGGTAAATTATAAATGCGGCCGGTAATGAGGTAACAGGTGTATGTTAAATCACGCTATGTTAATCCCTTTTTTTAATTATAATTTATAATATTTATAAGAATGTAGATTGCTATAGATCTACCTAGAAATATTTACTTTACGATTGAAATATGTTGGAAATGATTTTAAGTATTTTATCACTTAAATATTACTTAAATATACTTAGATGTATATTTCCATTTCTTCGCTCTGGTGTCGAGGCAAAGCTCGGGGTTGAGTTCTGCCATTCACCACGCAATGCCTCCAGAATTCGTCGGAAAGATTTTCTTCATAGATTCAGAGATTTTTTTCATACTTAAATATTATTTCAGTCTGTATTATTACTACTGTTTCTGCGAAAAGTATGTGATACATAGTTTAATATATTTTGTATTTTTGTTAATATAGCTATTTATATCTTTGCTTCTAATTTATCTATCTGTATTACAATAATATTCTTGCAAAAATACATACATATATTCGCTATGGTTATTAAAATAAAAACACATTCTTTCATATATTTCAACGTTTCCAAGAAGTTTTGTTCGTATTTATTTTCCATTACGGTATAAAGCTCCAGTGAAAGTTTGACCTTTTGTTTTGTAGATCGTGTCTTATTTATAGACAGTACGTACCTACAATGAAAGCGAATCCATAGACTTGTAAATTAGCCTTTGCTTTCAAAGGCTATGTTTTTGTGTATTCATTTGTTCGCTTTGTGTTTTTCTAAACTGATAAATATTAATAAGTTGATTATCTTTTGTTTGATCTTATTTGTATTAAAGACATAAATGATTATTTTGAGGCCAGTCGTGGCGCAGCGGCACGAGGTGTGACTGTAAAACCGACTGGTTGTGGGTTCGATCCCCACTTGAGGATATGAAATATTTACTTAAAGGTGTGGAGGTTTAGCGCGGCGTTGAATTCTGCCACTCAACACGCAATTCCTCCAGAATACCGCAGAAAGTGGGGAACAGAGTATCTTAAGACTAGGTTCCCTCTGCCTACCCTGTTGTGTGCGGGATACAGCGTGAAGCTGATTTATTGATTCTATTTTATGATTATAATAAAAATAGAAGAGTTTGTCTTTTGTAGAGTATACTAAACATATTATGTATGCACTAACATTACTCAACACAACAGCAAAGAAGTTTTTTTTTAAATTACAAACAAAAATCTTAATATTTTTTCTCTTCATAGTTTAGCTATAAATTATAGATTTTTTTATTTTCATGTATTTTTTACATTATTAGAAATAAACACTAGAAGCTTAGTAATCGGTCATATATTTTCACTATGATAACAAATTTTACGTTTGATTGCAATATATTGACTACTGAAACCACGATGTTTGTTATTCTATTATATTGTAGTCGTATATCCCAAAATACAATCGATTGTACTCGCAATACGCTATATTGTAAACTTCAATTTCGGTGTGAACTAGTTTTTTTTTTATGGTGGCGGCGGTGGAGGCGTTTTTTTTATGGTAACTCAACGCTGCGCTTTGTCTTCGTTTTCGTGTTCGTTTCGTTACCATATTTGATATTTTATTTCATCGAGTGGGAATCGAACTCCCAATATGTCGCGTTTACAGTCGCACGCACCCTTACGCTACTATTGGCTTTATTTTGTATAATATTATTATTATTTTATCGTATATTATAAAATGGAAAGAAAATGGTTAGTGTTTTTACTTTTAAAACATTTTTAGCAATACATAGAGTAGGTAAATAATGTAATGCACAATTTCTCTAAATAAATAAACAGCAGAGAATGAAGTGATTTGTAGCCATTCTCTAGAGAAGTCCAGTCTGCAACAAATGAAAGACATATTTCAATGCCCTATCTTGAACTTTTGATAATGACTTTTTACCCTTCTTGAACTAATGATATCTATCCTATTGAGAATAGACTACAAATTCAACTACTTAACAAAGCCTTGTTGTGTGTTATTTTTTAATCCGTTTTGCATAATAAATGCATTTTTTAGGTAAACTGGCAGCCAAACAATATTAAAATGCGACCTTGCTTCTGAAATCGTAATTGTTGAGGAAAATTGTAGGAAACAAAGGAAAATGTCAAAGCCACTGTAAAAGATGTTATAAATTCGCTCGAATAAATACTTTACGAGGGTCATTTGATGCTGTTCAAAGGTCCTGCCCTTAGGGCGACATAATTTTAGACATTTACTATATAAACGAGACATTTATATAAATAACTAATTATGTTTTAAAGTATTTTAATAGTCATTATATGCTTATAATGTGGATTGTAGACAAAATAGTTTGAACCTGTAGTCAGAATGAAGCCTGTGTTCGTAAATGACACAATAAGCAGCGTTGAGCTCCACCAATTAACACGAATTGGATCGGGTGAACAGTGGACAACAGATACCGTGAAGCTTAAAATAAAATACATATTACCCTTCCAAAGATTCGTTTTATATAATTTATACGATTAAATTGCATTTTATATAAACATTGATCGTAGGAAAATGCGTTTTTAATTATTTATTCCCCTAACACGCAAAATTATAATCCCATTGTCCATAAATTGAAAACATTATGTTTAATGGATTAAAGTTAATTACACCGTGTTTCGTATAAATAAGGCTGTGTCGCGTGCCTATACATAGGTGAGCGTGACCGCGACAAGGCAAGTTCTGGGAATGTTTACGAGTCTTGTCTAAAATTGTCACAAAGCTAAGACGAAAAGCAGCATTCAGCTCCGCCACACAAAATTTCTTAGGCGGAGAACGGAGAAATAGAACAGAGTATTACATTAGGTCTTATCTCATCCGAGATAAAGCGTAAAGTTGAAAACAAAATACGAAACTATTATTATAACAGTTTCGTTATATATAATTTTTATGTTAAAATTGCCCTTTGTATAAACTTTGTTTTTAATTTTCTCCGTAACACGAAAAATTATAATCCAATCCTTATATATAGGAACGTTATGTTTAATGATATGTTTATTACCAGACCATTCGTAGCTCAGGGGCATAAGCGTGCGACGGTAAACGACAGATTGTGGGTTCGATTCCCACTTAGATCCAGCAACGTGGCGTTGAATTAAAAAAAAAAATAATTACCACATCGTATATAGTACAGGTTATGTCGCGTGCCTCCCCATAGGTGAGACGGTAAATAGCGTCGATGTTCGTGCGGTCGTCTTTAGCCGCAATTTGTCTATGCTATGTTGACCTAGTTGGTCTGATGCAAGCGCTCAAATCGTATCCCATACGTTTTGGATCACATGAATTTTAGTTTCTTATACTGTAACATCGTGTTTATTTGTGATTTTACATTCGTTGTTGTAGTTGTAATATTTATATTTTTTTGTATGAATGTTTTTTTATATTATATATTTCAGTAAAATTATTTTAAAATAGTTTAAATAACAAAAAAAAACAGCATTACCTTGATCATTCTTGTAAATACACATATTAAATAATGCTTATATTTTTATTAGTTTCTCAGTTTTAATAAGTTCTTTGATTTTCACGATTATTACACATTTTAAATGAAACTATTTTAACCGGATTAATCGCGTATATTTTGTACTTTTATACATTTTGGGAAACCCGACGTTTCGAACACTTTGCAGTAGTTAAAATAGTTTCATTCTCAGTTTTAATTTTTCTAAATATAATCGTTCTAGTCTATGACATTTTTTATTATTTAACTAAAATATAAAGATTCTAAATAAAGCAATTATCCATAAATTTTAATTTAATTTAGTTTTATTTTAATTTTTCCATAATCTATAATCATCCTAACATTGTGAACGTGAACGTAAGTCTGTCACGCTTTCACGTCAAAATTACTAAACCGATTATTAGGTATCTTTGTATACCTATATATCCTTTGGCTATAACAAAAAGTTTAAGCGAGCGAAGCCGCGTTTGAGTCTCTAATCATTTTATAAAGGAATCTTTCATCTGATGATTATATCGCGTGTTGGCAATAAAATTTTTGCTCTCCGTTCTCGTACCGTTGAAGCTGTGTCGTAATTACTTGCAGTTCTTCTGTTATGCCGTTCAGCTAATTTCGTATATCGGCCGCTATGCGTAGCTTTTGAATTTACATTTTTTTACATACAAATGTTTTTGTTAAAATAAATTGCAATGCTAGAAAAAAGTATATTAAATTATTATTTCTAATTTACAAACTGTATAGACTCTCGTCGCGTAGTGGCAAAAGCATGGGACTATAAACGCGACGGTTGAGGGTTCGACTCCCAACCGGGGGAATGAATTTTTATTTGTTAATCCGCCGTTGTCCGTCGCTTCGCTCAGTGCCTCGAAAATACGGCGGAAAGTGGAGTACTACATATCGGGAGACAGCATGAAGATTAAATATTTAAGTTATTTTCCTATATATTTTCTAATATTATTAAAATATCAAAGATATAACTAAATGTATAATATAGCATAATAAATATTAATAACAAATGAGACTACTGAGAGGCTTATTTGGCATACACATTTGGATATAACATTTTACAATCGGCTTTTATTACCATATTTTTTTCGCAAGCACTGCGCAGGCATGTACGGTCTAATGAGGGCGTTGACATAGTTGGCTCATAGCATTTTAAAATTGCCAAGTAAAAAAGAAGTTTTAATCTGTTTGGGATTTTCTAGTCCAATGCTCATGCAGCTTAGCAGTGAAGCTTTATATAATACTCGAATAACACGAGCGAACCGCCCGCGGCTTCGCCCGCTTCGACTATTGAATTATTTACTTAATGCACTGAATCACGTTCCTGTTTTAATATATAACGTATGTTTGCAGTGCACTTAAGTTTTTTAATGTAAATATTAATAATATTAAAACTAATTGTTGCATTTTCGTATTTCACATAAAGATATTCAATTGTTTAAAAAAAAACTATTATTGCTTATAATAACATCGTAACTCATCGGAATCTGTTCCTGGAAGATTTATTAGAAAAATAAAATTGCCGTCATCTCAGTTTTCGAAGCCGTCGTGCGACGCGACTGTTGTGGGTTCGATCTCTACTCAGGGTGTTGAATTATTATTTATTAATATTTTCATTTCTCCGCTCTGGTAACAAGGCGAAACAACAATAGCTTCCTTCTGCCAACCCTGCTATAAGCGGGATATATTGTGGAGCTAAAAAAAAAGAAACTAGCTTCTGACTACTTCTGACGGCTAAGTACCATCTGTCATTAAAGCTTACTGTCAACGAGGATTAATATTTTCCTTGCTGACCATTTACTTGTATGAGGCTTCAGTCAGTGACCACATCGGAAGTAGGCGGTGCGTAAGTATCAGATGGTCGCTCAAGTGGAAACACAATAATATCCCATGAACCCCAAACTTCAACACTAAAATTGTACAAAGTAATTTAATTTACTTTGATGTTTTTTAACAATTTTTTTTCTTTTTAATTTCCTTGTATTTTTACGATTTTTTTCTACTGTTTGGCTATTTACAGACATTGCGTGTTACATACAGGAAGTCAACGTTATGCTTTGATTGATTAAATCGAGGGAGCGCCTATGCCATTATTTATAAATATTAATGAGTGCGATTGCAACCTATAACGAAAAAGGTAATAAATACGAATTTCAATTCATATGAGTTCAGATGAATATCTTAAATTGAGTAACCTCTATAAACTTTAATCTATCAGAAATTCAAAAATATGCATGAAATTATCTTTTTAAAAATTAAATCTGTATAAATGGGCAAATCAAGTCCATAGCACCTGGCTGTGAAATTAGTACAGCACAAAGGGAGTGGTTACATATCCTCGTGCTTCCGAAAATATGCCAGGAACAGGTTTGGTGCAAGTTTAAAGTGTAATCGCAGCTGAGCGAGAGTGCAGTGTATGCGGTGTCGGGTTTTTATTTGATTTTACAATTCAATATTTGCTTTGCTTCTGGTGTGTATAAATAAATACAACTTTAATTACCTTTATTTATTAATATTAATATAAAAATAACATACCTAACTAAAAGGAAATTATTGGTCATTTGCAAGTATGCAAATATTAGCAGGTTTTTGCTTGGTCTTAAATTCTTTATGATAAGCTTCGTAATATAAACCAAGTCTAAACTATTTATACTTTGAACGCAGATAAAGCGCTGAATAAATAAAAAATAAATAGAGACAGGAACTTTTAAATGTTTTCACATGCTAATTTAAAGGAGGTAGACTTTTCTGGCAAGGCTTTTCTGGCATTTGACTGATAATGTAAGCAGTGAAATTCTCCTCTACGAGCCCTATGTCTAAAATATAGATAAAAAGAAAATGTCGTTATTGACAATATAAGGAAAGGAAGGAAACAAGACAAATAAAGATAAAATATTGATCTAAATAAATTTTAGCCCTGCGGTACATCAAGTATATCAGAGTTGCCAACTCGGGAGTTACTTCCTTGTTACGCGGCACAAGTAGAACGACCGTTCCGGCGTAAAACTAAACTGTCTCATTTAATTTAATCATACTAATTGTAGAATGAAACACTTTGGCACTGGTTTTATTTAATACTCATAATTCCAAGAATGACGTTGCCTATTCTTAGTTAATTATGACCTATATATTATACGGCGGTGTATGTATTTTACTTTTATATATTTCTTGCTTTGTACAGTAGGTTTTTGGATTTTAGTCAAAGTTTTTTTTTATATACAAAATTATATTTTCAGCGCCGCAATTCACGTGAAGGCAGAAAGCCTAAAACCGTCGTGCATTCCAGAGTTGATATTTTTTTAATTTCCCCACCACGAATTTGATATTTGTGTATTATTTGCTATTTTTGTAAAATGGATAGGATGTAGTAAAATGAAACAAATTGTCTTTAAAATTAAGGTTCATAAGTGTCTTAGTATATATAGTAGTCTACAAAAATTCAACCTAACAATACTATTTTTTTTCTAAAAGTACGTACTCGATATTAAGACCGACCGGTTAATAATAGATGCATAAAACGTATTCACATACCTATACAATTAAACAAACAAACTAAAAATTAATCGTGGCTCAAATTCGTATCTGTCTTATTTTGTTTAATCACTCAAAAACGACCACATTGTACGTAGTTTGTTGACGTTTTTACAGTTTTGTTGCTTATGTTTCATGTTACAGGGTGAGATGCTCATCGCGATATGACGTCAGCGAACCAAGCTGTTAGACACTTGGTCCGTGGGCGGAGTACGGCTTTTGTTTTAAGTCACGTATGGAAATGAAATATTTTATGAATAAAGATTAATTTTGAAATAGAAAAAAATATACTTTACATAAGAATTTTATATCTTTATGACTTCATAGTAACCGAGACTTAGAGTAAAAATTATGATTTTATAACGACACGATTGTGATGGTAATAATATTACAAAATAGAAATATAGTATTCTCAACACATACTTAGCTTAGTTTAGCTGAGCTTGTTAATATTCTGCAATGATGGAATAGTGGCCCTGACGCAATTACAGTTGGTCCTATATCGGTTGGGTTGATCTTAATCTTATGTTTTTAACTGCATGTGGTGCTTAGAATTGTAAATTAATGTAATTTTGCGATGGATTGAACTTATAATACGATTTAATTGAGCAGAAATGTCGTGACCTAAATGTTATTAATTCATAAATTTTATTTACTTTTATTAATAATACATTTAAAATAAAAACTGTATTATTGATATAAATAAATTATTGTATCTAAAGGCCGACTGGTACTGAGAAAATAAAGTAAACAGATAGTAAAAAATAAGCTAAAATAAATTTTATGAACGTTATTAGTATTCTGTGCGATTCAACCATTTCAAAACTGAAAATATTATTATTCACATCATGTTTACGATTTTAACAAACAATAAATCTTCGCTCGTGGCACATTCAATGTTTTTTACTACATATATAGTAAAATAGTACACACAAATAAGATAACAAACGAAATAAAATAATATGAAATGATAAGAAACAGATCTGTGTATCCATGTATATTTTATGTAGTTTGTCGAACCGAGACGAGTCGTGACAAGTGCTCACTCTAACATATTAGGAATGTAGAGTCAGAATGTGAATGAAAAATTACATATTAACGAAAACGTCCATTATACTTTCAAATCCACACCAGGCTTCAAACAATGGGTGCACTCAATCGTACAAGCTATGGCCTGAGGTATGCCAGTGATAGTGGTCTCGCCGGAAATTGACAAAAAAGTTTGTAATATATCAGTGTGTGTCAGAATGAAATTATATCATCCTGGATGGGGATCCGCACTTACAATTTTGCAATTTATATTATTGTAGCGGTCACTGCTTCATTGTTTAAGTGCCCTGTTGATCGTGGAAACTTGGGTTCAATCTCACAGTGCCTACATACATACATAAATTTCTTCGCCCACTGTATAAGTTTATTTTTATTGTAAGTCACTTACTTTAAGTGATATGTTTAACATAGGTATATCAAAAAGTAAAGAAATATTTGTTTAACCTCACTATGTATCCCGCAGATAGCATAGGCAGAGGGAGTGCTAACACTCCGCTTCCCACTTTTCGCCAAATTCTAGAGACATTGCGTGTTAAGTAGCAGAACTCAACACCACACTTTGCTTCGGTATCAGAACGACGAAATAAAATTTAGTATAGGAATCGAACGCACATCTTGTTGCTTTTACAATTACACGTTTGTGTCTCCGCGCCACAACTGGCCTCATCTTTAAACTGCTGAATTATTTAAATGCCGTTGCATTGTTGAAAATCCATCACGTTTTTATACAATCACTTCGCATTCAGCGACATTTTACTTTCCAAAATTGGTCTCCAATTATTATTATCCTTCGCATCTTTCCAGTTTTAGTCGTGTTTGTTTATTTCTTCGTACACCTAAAATGACGTCACGCCGCGTCCGCATCGCTACGAGCCTGTGTTCCGACCGTGTCAAGTCCGCAAATAAACGTGTGATGCAACTGACTCAAAAGTCCATGTCTCATAAACTTTTAATAGTATTAATGACGAAAATAGGTCAATTTTTGATTGTAATAGAGTCCAGTCGTGGCGCAGGGGCACAAAGTGTGACTGTAAATGCGACTGTTTGCCGGTTCGATCCCCACTTAAAGGAATCAAATATTTATTTAAATTTATGTTTAAATTTCTTTGCTCTGGTGTCGAAGCAAAGCGCGGCGCTGAGCTCTGCCACCCAACACACAATGCCTCCAGAATTCGACGGCAAGTGGGAAACGGAGTGTCTTAACAGTGGGTTCCCTCTGCCTATTTTTTGATGGTAACATATGTTTTAGAGAACTTCTAAATAAGCGATTTTACGAGACATACGATGACTATATATATTGTGTATGTATTTATGTAACCCACATATGTAGAGTAGTGAACGTTTTTAGTCACTTGTCTTTTTAGATAGCAATGAGGATTTGAATACATTAAGATAACTCGCAAGGTCGCGTTGCTCTTATTGTCGCGACGTGTACACACGACTTGCATGCAGTTGATTCTATTTCTGATAAATTTATTTATAATATAAATAGAGTCATTTATAATATATGTTAAATTATAATATTAAATATAAAACAGAAACTATAGGTTACTGTAAAATACTAAGGAAGTTCCCCGTTTCGCCTATCTCCTTGCTGCTTTCGAGGCGTGTTGATATACTCTAGGTTTACGGCAATTGCTCCAATACCCGCCTTATACGGCCACGCGTAGTACAGGTAGCTGAGATTGTATTTATTACAGCAATTAAAATTAAACTGATTCGTTGTACGAGTATGTACGAACTTTAGATTTTAACATCTAGTTCAATAATTGTTAAGCTTTGAGTATTCCAAATGTGATATTAACTTATTATTCACAAATTTAGTATAAACATGCGATTTAATTATATTTGTTTGTATTTTAATCACAATATATTCGTAAAACGTTTTTGATTTAACGTAATACAAACGATCGCAACTAGGGTTTGTACATTGCTTAAATTAAAAATTAAATCAGCTTCACGCTCTATCCCGCACACAGCAGGTTAGGCAGAGGGAACCTAGTGTTATGACACTCCGTTCCCCACTTTCTGCCGAATTCTGGTGGCATTGCGTGTTGAGTGGCAGAACTCAATGCCACGCTTACCCTCGACACCAGAGCGAAGAAATGGAAATATAAATTTAAGTAAATATTTCATCTCCTCAAGTGGGGGTCGAACCCACAACCAGTCGGTTTTACAGTAACACTTCGTGCAGCTGCGCCACGACTGGCCTTGTACATTGATCTTTAGTCGAATTTCGCGCTCTGGCTTGCAAACCACTGAATGAAAAAATATATACCTACTACCATGTACAGGCACCGGTGAGTTACGATTTTATTGTAAATATCGATAAGTTGTTTTTTTTTCATACATTCAATTGAATATTCTTATGGGAACTACGAAAATGCAGCTTAAGGTTTTAATAATTTTCACATTTTTGCTTTGTTTACTATACATCAATGATATCAGCTCCATCTTTGTTACATAGATACAAGAATGTATTGGATATTTGTACGTTCTCAAGTACCTTTTCAAAATTAAGCGACATTAGCGAATGATATAACATTTACATAACCTGTTTCATCTCGCGGTCAGTGCCATAACGCAGTTGGATTGGCGCCACAAACACCGTGAAATCGTAACCTATGCTATAATTTTAAAGTGCGCTTCAAAGGTCAGATCGAGTTGATTGTTGTATATTTAAACGTTTGTAGAAGGTTTTGTATTGATTGCTGCTCATTTTGAATAAGGTATAATATGGTATCCTATCTAAATACCTTCAATCTAAATATATATAATAAATAAATAAGCTAAAAAGTGTTATTTTTATTGTATATTTAAGTTTAAATTTAATATAATATATAATACTTACATTTCGCTTACGATGTTTTGTATGTATTTATTTGTGTAAAATGTGACTTTTTTTTAAATATAACGAGTTATCGTTCTACTTTCAGTATATTATGCGATCATTTATATTTATGTTTTTAGTAGCTATCACTTTCATTTCAATTTTAATATCAATTAATACATACCTGTAATCGACCAAAATGCTGTTTATTTTTATTTTTTTTATAATTGCTTATCATTATCACCCTTTTAATGCGTCCAGGTCTAAAACAAACACTCTACTATACAATTTTTCATTAAATTATGTATATACAACTGATGAAGCGTCGCAGGAATTTCTTGTAATTAGATACCGTAGAAGTAGCTTTGTCGTGTCTGTAAATTGCATTAGATTAAATCTGATTTGATTATTATGAACTAGTAATAGTAATATCTCGACATAAATATTTTTGTATTATTTTTGTATGTATAATGGTAAAGAAGAGTACCGTGGCTGTATTTCATTAATTGCTGGTGGAACTACCACAGATAAATAAAAAAAAACTCAAGATGCACTTTTCCCTTGGTTTAATTGTACGTGCTCCGTCCAATCCAGCTCTACGTACGAAGATTAGACCTTTTTTCACCTTCCCGCATGTACTGCTATATATACACATGAATCTGAAAAAAAGTAGGCAGAAAAAAGAAGGTGTCGAATACTTCGTTTTCTTCATTTTGCGTAAGTTGGTGACATTGCTTTGTTATATAAAATTTAGAATCAATCAATGTTCATATAATTAGCAATTATGTAGAATTGTAGCTAGATAGATCTCTATATTATTGCAGCATTGCGCGGCATTGAGTTCCGTCACTCAATACGCAATGCCTCCAGGAGTCATCGGAAAATGGAGAACTGGAGAGTGTCTTAACACTATGTTACCCCTGCCTACCATATTGTGTGCAGAATACAGCGTGAACCTAAAAACAAATTTATTTATGTCATACATATAAGTAATTATAACTTAATGGAATATTTTAATCCAATATTCTTCCATTACCGGGTGATTCCCCTCGCGAGTTGCTAACATATATCTACGCTATGTTCCATCATAATTATTTCACAGCACCATTTCTACTTTAAAAAATTATTATGCCTTCTTTTAGACTTTTAAAATATGAAACGCCGCTAAGCAATTATAACTGTGGTTGCGGTCACAAACTACAATTACGTTAAGAGTTTAATTTATGGTTAATGTATGTATGATGTATATATCAAGCGTAGTGTGTACGAGTGCTCTTACACGAGGCAAATGACATTCGGTCAAATTGTACAGTTCTTAATGACTCTATGTGACATTTTCAAAAGGTTTCCTGTTTGAAAGGGAATTTTATAGAATTGTTTTAGTCAGGTAAAGAAAACAAATATATTAAGTAGTAGTAACTTATATTTTTTTTAATATATATATTTGAAACTAAATTTAAAATAAACATTAAAAAATAAATTCGAACCGTGATTCAATGAATAAATTAAAAACAAGTTGTACCAGACTCTACATTGCAATAAAAATATCTTCACCAGCAATTGTATAGAAGTAAAAACAGTTGAATTGCTCAGATTCTATAGTGTAAAACGTTAGAATGTGCCTTTATGGTCAACGCACTTAGTTTGTGCGGCGTCAGCTAATAGTCCAGATAGATCGTGGGAAGGTTCCGGTTATTGTTCACTGAACATTGAACCATCGTCTGTTCTCACTTGATAGAAATCTGTAGCCTACATCTGCGCCATAATGCATAGAATGATATGATGTGGGTAGATCGATAATGGTAATCGGATCAGAATTTATTAAGGAACTGTGTTTGGTAAAATTTGACGCAATCACTTTGGTTAGACTTAGAAATATGAATATAAAGAGTACTTTTGCACGCTTTTCGTTTTTTCCGCCTAGCTAGGTAGGCAGAAGGAGTAAGGAGTAGAGTTTAGACACTTTTACATTTCGGAACTCAACGCCGCGCTTCCTCTACCGTAGCTATGAAAATTTTATATAATCCTCGAGTGGACATAAAACTGCATAACCATCGCGTTTTCAGTCACACTGTCCCACGAACGCTTCAAAAGTATTAGTTGCTCTTAATAATTCTTTTTTTTTTAAATATTTTTTATGTGATTATAAAAAATATTCAATATGAAAAAGTACGTTTAGTACTTTTTGTACCTATGTACAATATAATCAAGGAAGCTTATTTTATTACTAACTAACCTACATGGTCAGTACATCGTATTGAAAATACTTTCTATTTAAAGACTATGACCAGATTTTATAAGTAAACATTATATCATCACAGTTAATAATCTACATTAGTTGTATGCATTAGTAAAATCTGCAGGAAGCTAAATATAAATATGCAATCAAGTCTGAAATTACTTCTAAGAAAGAGATTACGCAAATATTGCACACGTTCAAATTATGGATTCTGATAAATTTTGGTAAAATATTTTAAAATATAATATATTCAGAAAGATAGGACTATAAATACCATAGTTGTGAATTCGATTTGAAACGATTTCAGTGATTTTATATAAAAAAGTATGTATATACATACATATAAATAAAAGATCATGTATTTTTTTTCTTCACTTCTTTGGTCACTAAGATTAGGAACATAAATAATTAAAAAGAAATGCTATTATATTTTGAGAATTTTATTAAACTTATCTAACAAAAAAATATGAGACTACTGTAAAAAGACGTTATAAAACATTCAATAGTCAAAAAAATATATAAAGAAGTTAATGTTAAGAATAAAAAAGCATCTTCATGCTCAAGTGCTAAGATTCTCCGTCCCCCAATTTCTGCGCCGCGTTTGTTTGTTACCAGAGCGAGAAAATGAAAATAATTTGTTTCTTCGAGTAGAATTCCAACCAGTAACCATACGTCGTGCTTACTGACAGATATTCTCTGTGCCGCTGCGACAAGACAACCTCAAGTTATAATAAAATATATCTTAATTTTCATAATATTTTAACACTCTTTGTTACAAAACGTGGAGTTTTTGACTACCGTTGTCTTTCGTCATTAGTCGTACACTGACATTTCCTATTTTTATTTCTCACACTAGAGAAAGACATGTTGTAATTATTACGACACATTTCTTTTCTAGCAGTGTATACGTACTTGGAGGTTTTGATATGTTATTTTTATGATTGTATTTTTTTAATTGTAGCTAACGTTTTTATTTTGAACTTTGAGTAATTATAAATATTTTACTGAAATTTCAGTTAAAACTTGTATTTATATATATTTGATTTCATCATATGAATCAAAGAATAATAGTTAAAAAGTACGCAACAAAATATTTTAGCAACAAAAAGCTTCTTACCGTAGTTTAACATTATCCTTTGAAATTTGGAAGATCTGTTTTGTGGAAACAAAGAAGATTTGATCCACACTTATATTCGAAAGTAACTCTGTCTATCTATTTGAAAATACTATATTATACTATACTAGCTTCATGCTTTATCCCTGGCGGGATAGTCAGAGAGAACGGAGCACCAAACGCTACGTTCTCTACATATCTCTTTCGCCTGGTCCACTATCATCAACCTCTTCATACATGCCCTCCGGGGGGTCCTCATGCTTTTTACGTGACCTTCCTCCAGTTTCTGTGATACTGTGTTTTCGAAGGTCAACTAAGATCTCTCCTACCTCTCTTACCATTCACTTTTTCATCATAAATCTTTTGAGTAAAGAGACTTTACAGCCTGCAGCAAGGGTCCGCTCACATTGTACCGGGGTAGTATCTCCCATAATTTCGCTCTTGCAACTCTGTCAAACGCCTTTTCCAAGTTCACAAAAGCACAGAAAACTTGGTTCACGGCCAAAATATTTCCGTGACCATGCGAAGGGGATAGATCTGATCCATACACCCTCTTCCAGGTCTAAAACCTCCTTGGGCCTCCTGGTTTGTGGTCAAACATCGTGTTTGCCTCAAACAAATTCCTTTCCTTGCAAATTTCCAATATAAGCTTTCCAGCCTCATTTACTCTCTTGTCACCTAGCACTCCCTCGTAACCGCTTCGCGTATTTCCGACTCATCCGTTCAAATCACCACATATTATTAATTTTTCATTCCCTCTAACGCTACCTAGAACGTCCTTGACACTCTCCCAAGACTCCTCGAGTTCGTCTAAAGCCCAAGATTCAATCTCTAGATTGGATAGATATATGGAACAACCGAAGATTGACGTAGGAGATAGATTATTAATATTGAGCGTAAACCAGCAAATAAATATTATATAATAAACCACACAATGTTAATAAATAAATGACAATTATTTCATATCACATAATACAAATTAATATAATTCCTTGTAATGGACACGAAGCTGTAAAACTTTATGAGTTTCCTCGGGCACTGTATCTAATAATTAAATAATGTTTAGTATCTATTCATTAGCGAAGAAGTGGTTATTGCGACGTAAATAGATTTAACAAACACCGTTTTCTTATGCCAAATTGTTCTTGAAACTTTTAATAAAGCTAATTGATTAGAAACTCTATGTTGATTAGAAATGACTGTAATGAAGTCATATAAAAAATTGTTCTGACTATATTAATATATTTTTGCTTAAAATAAAAATGAAGAGCCTTTTAAAGCTTTAGCCAGCCGTAGAAATTGCACTCTGCTCATTATCATTATATACCTACAGGGGCAGAGGGAAACTAGTGTTAAGAGATAAGTTTCCCACTTTCGACCGAATTTCCTAGGCATTATGTGTTGAGTTGCGGAACTCAACATCGTGCTTTTGTCTTAAATTTATATACCTCGGGAGAATGAATTACTAATTTATTCTCTCGAGTGGAAATCCAACCTACAACCGACGGGTTACAGTCACACGCTTGTGTCTCTGCGACACGACGGCTTCCTTCAGACTGAATTTATTAGGCATTAAATTAGGTTCGAGGCAGATTCATTAATTCTTGTATTTTCATAGTAATTCGTTATAAAAATATTAACTGAATATTATTATTTTATATTTATTTTAATACCAAATAATATGCCAAATTATTATTATTAGATAGATACTATAAACCTTCGCAGCTGCTGTAAAATCTCTCATGACCTAAATGTAGGCACTTTCTACTCGTATACAAAACCTAATGGATCTAAGTGTATTCCATCGGAGGCTGTGCAGGTAACTGTCGACGGTGATCGATTGAGTTTTGTTAGATGAAAGTCTAAAAGCATCTTCGAGAATACGCAGTTTTTGCGTACGTTTCGCTTCATCTTGTTAGAGCGAGTTTTTCTTGTATTATAATTATGAAGGTAGAAATTAATTGAATATAGACAGTATAGTACTACAATATTGTTAAATCAAATCATTTTTAATCATGATCGTTAAATGCACATTAAATATAAATTATATCTTTAGTAATATGAAACATAAAAAAACATCACACTTGTAGCGTTCACGCTGTATTCCGCACGAAGCAGAGTACGCGGCAACAGAGAGAACCTAGTGTTAAGACCCTCCATTCCTCATCTTTTATACATAATGTAAAAAAAATGTTTTTATATAAATTCCTTGACTTCCTTGTACTAAAAAAGTCGGTTAAAAATGTAGTTCAAACAGCATCACTTCACTGCTATTTTTGAACTAAACTATGCAAAACTGTTGGCTAATAAATAGTAGTAGGTATGCGACTTTTAAAAGACATTATTGTAATTATTTAGGTTAACGCTTCTGTAGAACGTTGTTATGTTGGCAATATATAAGTATTATATTTTACGATGTCATTACTTATTCCTATTGTTAGTTTCCCTTTGAGAAAAGAAATTTATGGACTTCCTAGGTGTTTTCGTTAGTGTGGTTTCTTTCATTTGCTCTATTTCTACGTTGTTTGTTCTCTAACGAAAATAAATAACTTATATTCTTTACGAGATTAAAAGAAACATTCTTTTTCTGTGTTTCGGCAAAAGAAAATTGTATGATTGTGTGATAACATGTGACTATCGTCTACAAATTTGACATCGCCACTAACTACCATATTTTTAATGTCTTTTATACAGGAAATATTAATATTTTTTAAAATAAAATTATTAAAATAATCGTGGCATAATGCTAAAACGTTATTAATAGTTATCAAATACATTTTCTGTTCAGCAACCTAAGAGACCTATAGTAACCTTATAGTTCTTGTACACATCAGATCAGATGGAGTTTTTGTAATTAATTATAATAGAGACTATGTTCTTACTTTCTCTACAAGATCTTTCATTAAATAAGTACTACCACTTGCTCATTAGAAAGACATGATAAATTGTTGTTAGAGTCTTGTAGGTCATTAGTATCCTTACGAGTTGTTACTTTTTTGTTACCATTTATCTCACGTTTGAAAACTTAATAATGAAACTTTAAGATTTTCGACAAATTACGTAAAATCATAACATTTTGTAATTTTGCTTAAGTTATTATAAGGTTTTTTTAAAAACATACTTTTTGTTGTTGAAATGCATTATATGTAGGACACAAGGATATGAAAATATTAAATATTTCATTTTCCCAAGTTGGAATCGAACCTACAACCTGTGGCGTTTACAGCCCCACGCTTGTGTCCACACGCCACGACTGGCCTCTTATAATACATTCTTAGTAAAGTAAAAAGATAATTGAAATCAATAGTTAATAAAGCTTTTGAAGTAAAACTAAACTTTTTGTAAAAATCTCAATAAATAAATAAATAAATAAATAAGTAAATAATCTAAATGACTAATTTGCATGTAGGTCATACATGATATATGATCATTAACTTTAGCCATAAGCGCTCAACAGGCTGAATAAACTGTCCTTTGAAATTGTATTCAAACTTTGTTATGTTATTCCAGTAACGATATTCATGCAAATCCTTCTAATGATATGTGCATTTTGTTCAGTGAAGTTCTATTGACTGAAATGCTAAGTTAAAGTTAAACTTGTTGTTGGAGATGGAAATATACGTATGTATTTTTAAATGTAGGCACACCTATTAGGTTACTCTTATTCAAATTTTAGTTTGTTTCATGTTGGGTGGCGGAACCTAACTCTGCGATTAGTGTATAGACAAGGCCAGGGAAACATCTATATTATACCTAAATAAAAAGATTTTTATATTTACCGCGTCTATTACCTTCATTCTGGCATATTATAATTTCGCCTTGATTATTGCAATCTTATTATTAATACAATGTTTTTTCGCTTCACATTAATAGTTGATTTAGACAACAATTTTTGTAATTAATATCAATTTTTTATTACATTTGTTAATAAAACTATAGAAATAATAAAATATTTCTAATACCAAGAGCAGGTGTTTAATCTACTTGATCGCACATTCCATAGGCTTGGACGGCTATTACAATAAGTGAGATGCTTCAACAATGCCTTAAATAGTAGGGCTACTTGTGGTACACTATACCTATCGATGTGAAGCGAAACTTTCACTGTCCAAACACTTTCGCCTTCATTTCAGCGGATAATAACAATGACTTGGTTGATTGAGCACGCATATAGAATTTGTTATACATTGTGTAACTTTAATTTGTTATATTGGCATTTTAGCAGCGTTTCTTTCGCCTCTTTCATGTTTTGCCTATTATTTTGTTTAGCTTCGCCTTGTTCGCACATGGCAGAGTAGGCATGGCGAAGCTGGAGCACTATGTTGTTATTAAAACTCTTCCTTTCTCCACTTTCCGTCAAAGTCTGAAGGAACGTTCCAATCTTTCTGAGGAAGTATCTTGGTTGTTCATTTATTTTTCTTATGCATAAAAATATTTCTGTTCATGGTAACATTGATAATTTAGACATTTTAAGCAAAAAAAAAACAATTCAATTTATTGAAAACCACCATGACATGAGCTAATAACTATATTAATATATAATATTAACGTTTTTATATTTTTTACAGGTTTTTTAATGACTGGTAGTCTTTTACTCTATTTAATCGATGTAGTATTCCTAAGCCGCAAAGAAAGTCACCACACATTATTGACAGTTGTAAAGATATTCCTTGTATTGTCACCTTATAAATAATTCAGACCAGAGCTGTGGCACGCATCTTGCTCACGCATCTCTTTTTAAATATTATTTCTTGCTTTGTAAACTTTATGCGTTCCTTATCTACTACAGTCTACAAACAGCCAGTGGCTATATCAATATGAATACATAAATATTTAATATTTACATGAACACTTATATTAATAGTTTTCTTTATGAAATATTATAAAACAGCTGTTACATTTACTTTAAGATTTTTTAATTTAGTTATTTTCGATAATTAATATAAGATATTATTTATTAAAAAAAATCAGCTTTACGCTGTATCCCATACACAACAGGGTAGGCAGAGGGAACCTAGTATTAAGACACTCCGTTCCCCACTTACCGCTGAATTTTGGAGGCAATGCGTGTTGAGTAGCGGAACTCTACGCCGCGCTTTGCCTTGATACCAGAGCGAAGAAATGGAAATATAATTTTAAATAAATATTTCATTTCCTCGAGTGGGGATCGAACCCACAACCAATCTCGTTTACAGTCATACTTTGTGATACAACACTAAATAAATTAAAATTAAATTAGCTTCACGCTGTATCCCGCACACAGCAGGGTAGGCAGAGGGAACCTAGTGTTAAGACACTCCGTTCCCCACTTTCTGCCGAATTCTGGAGGCATTGCGTGTTGAGTGGCAGAATTCAACGCCGCGCTTAACCTCGACACCAGAGCGAAGAAATGGAAATATAAATTTAATTAAATATTTCATCTCCTCGAGTGGGGATCGAACCCACAACCAGTCGGTTTTGCAGTCACACCTTGTGCCGCTGCGCCACGACCGACAATACTACTAATACAATAAATATAATCTATCATATATATATACAGATATATATGTAGCGTAGAATCTAGACTACAAAAAAGGCCACCATTAGTTACAGTTAGACGACAAGTTTGCAGGGTGCCCTGAATCGTTACATCAATTGATTCTAGCTGTGACAAGACGTTTCCTGGTTTCAGGTTGAATCAGTATTCTCGCCACTCTCCAACCTAACTGTAACTGTGTTTTGTTTTGACACACGTCTCAATTACTGCCAACTGACATTACTGACAAACTTGACTAATGCAATTGTCTGTGGCATTAAACAAATTAGGTCGTGGAGAAAGTGTTGATTAAACAGATTATCTAAGATGAAACTTTTGTTGTAACTTCAATTTGTTGTTCGGTTAATCTTGTTTGGTGTATAAAGATGAAGAATGGAGTATAAAGATGTTTTTTTGTTTTGTCGGCTTTGATTCTTTTGAGGTTTTAATTATAACGGGAAATGAAAATCTTACAAGAAGAAATCGAACCCACAACCATCGCGTTTTCAGCTGCTGACCCACTGGGGTACACTCCCTATCTGCATCTTCCATTTTATGACGGGGGCTTTCCTGTCTGTTCTACTTCTTTACCTCTTTTCTTTATCCAATATCGCGTATTCTTGGACTAGGAAACGAATTTAAAAAAAAATATCACAATATATATTAATATATTATTTTTATTATAAAGTATTTTTAATCTATATTCCTGAGAATGAGTGCTAATTTGCCACGTATGTATGTAATTGGTCGTATTATATTCAATTATACAGTTTTAACTACTTGACTCACTTATCACCACATGACAAGTAGGTACGTAATATAGCTCAAGGTTAATTTCATTTTGCAATCGCATCATCTCTTCCTCATCCTCTTAAGGGACGGGATGTTAAGTACAGTTAACGGTTATAGTGACGTTCTTCTCGCTATATTTTTTAGGTCATTCGTTTATATCGAATAAACATCGAATCGTTTTCTTAAAAATCTTACTATTTTTTTTGTGGTTTTATATAAATAAAGTTGAGACTTTGAAATGTTTAACGTTTTCATTTGTTCGCTCTGATGTCGAGGCAAAGCGCGGCGTTGAGCTTCGCCATTCATCTCTCATTGGCCCTCGAATTCGACATAAAATGGGAAACGGAGTGTCTTAACCTAGGTTCCCCCTGCCTACCCTACTCTGTGGGGGACATACCGTGAATCTAAAAAAATATATGATATATTGTAGAGTATTAAATATAGACATAATCGTACCTACTGTATGTAATCGTATACAAGATGAGAGAATTAATATTAATTAAAGTACCTTTAGTCAATTAATTTAGATGTTTACACTTGTATCAATACAAGCTTCGTGTTTGTAAACTGACATGAAGATGTCTTGTTTGTTATATCTATATGTTAATTAAACAACAAAATGACGTGTTATCCAATCGCAGATAAACCATAGCTAGAGAAAATTTTATTATATTTCTTTTTCTTTCAATCAGCTTACGTAACTTTGATTTCATGACTTGTAAAGTTTGAACAGTTGTTTTTAGTGTTAAGTATGATTACCAGTATTTTTTTCATATCTACAGACAGTATTAAACGGAACGGATAATACCTAAAACTTTTCGCCAAATTTAGACAAATAATTGGGGTGTGGGTGGCGGATCTTAATGCTGCGCTTTGTCTAATCAAACTAGGGAATCCGAGATAGTCGTAAATGTATGGATGAATATTTAATTTAGTTGAAAATAAAAATATATACAGAATATACATATTTATATGTTCGTGATTCATGTTATTTTCCTTATGTTTGCTTACCTCTTAACTGTCACTTGACAAATGTCCACCGACTTGCGCCAACGCCTCCGTAGGCACGACGCCGAATAAGGAGGTGAGTCAGCTCAGCTCTAACATGTCTAGCCGTAATGGGTCTATTTACGAATGCCTCTCATATGATTTACTGTAACAAACTGTTTGGGAATTGATGATATTATGTTGTTTTTATTGTTATTATACTTACAAGCGATGTCCATGCAAGAGGATTCTGATTTAAATTGATTGAAATGTGTTATGAAACAATTGAACATTATTTTCTTAGTTGAGTACAAAATCGTTTATAAAATAAATTACTCGATTATTCAGACTTACCCCAGCTTTTAGACTAGTTCACTACCTTACCAACCCTTTACTCTTATAGTAAATCTTTTATACTATTCTTATAAAGTAAATGTAACACGCCAATTATATTAAATAATATGATAAATCACGTAATATGCAATTTCTCATACAAATGTCGTGAACCCTAACCTTCAACGGAACTCGGGCATCAACGTCCGTCAATAAATCAGTGATCGCGCCGTCCCGAGCCGTGGATGTACGCGGACGGGTCGGGAAGCAAACCGGTCCTAGCGCTGTTATAGTTATGGTCCTGTTCGGTCATTATCACATAAATATTGGAATACTGTAATTGAAAACTAAAATGAAGAACATAGAAGTAGTATTAATATTACCAACTTCTCAAAAGGATATTGCAGACAGCTATAAAGTATACTAGCTATTGTTAAAAAAGGAAAAACAAAACTGAAGGCTCTTGAAATGACACCAACCTTAGCTCCCTTGTACACGGACTTGTATTGGAATGGAGTACAAGGAACAAGAGACTGTGGAATATCAGTTTTAAAATCTGAAGTCAATATGTAAAAATATTACTATCGTTATCTTAAGAGCTTAAGGATTTTAATGATTTTTTTCAGTCAATGCTCTTATTTATTGGTTTGAATGTAAACTTCGTTTGGTTGTCTCAATTGTGATCAATTTTAAAAATGTACCTAACATTCTTAGGTACATTTTTCAGTCCATCCTTAAGAACGCAACCACCGCTTCTATTCCTCTTTTGGCCTCCAGTTTTTGAGATTAAGCATGCACGTGCCAGTATGAAAGTTTTTGTATCAGTTCGTTGCACTTTTCTGTTACTCTGCAATTATTCTTGCTCTTTTGAAGAACGGATGTTCGCACGACAATGCATCCTTCAGGTGTAGCGCCTTCACTATAATGTTGCTTTATAATCTCACTCGAGCGGTGTATCAACAATCTTCCACGTTCCAATTAGACGGATCTTTTAAAGCCTATTCATATTGTTCCAAGCGTGGGTCGAAATAGCTTTTAAGGCAACAAAAGAATATTATGCACCCTGAAGCTGTTTTAAGAGTACGTTTACACGGGCCCTACGAACCAGTTATCGAAACAATGGTTTTTTAAATTCCTTCTAATAAAACAACGATAAAAGTATAAGTGAAACACAATATTTTTGTTGTAGCAGTAAGAATTTCTAAGATGTTTTTTTTTACATAATGATTGAAACACATTATGTAGAGCAATAAATATGAATATTTTTTTAAAAAAAAGTAGATTACGTTTGTTATATATAAAATAATATTAAAGTGCTTAGAAATCACAGTATATTTTAAATAGAACTGTTGAGTACTATTGTTAGCTATCATCACATGTAGATAAGATGTCAATTATATTAATATTTAATGCTTATATATCAACAAAATATATAACATTTCTTTTAATTATTTTTAAAGTTTAGTATACTTTAAAGTGTTTTTTTTGTCAATTTTTCTTCCATAACAATTGTGAAATTACTTCGAACTCCTACAACAATAACTTTAGCATTTCTCTTTCCCCTTTGTCTTGCTTTTAAGGACAGGAAAAAGTTATTTGTCACAAACGCTCGTCTGAATAAAATGTTTTCCTTTAAATAATAGTCGTCTTAGTACTTACGAGACTGCGGAAGTGAGATATGTACAATGTACATGCGTGATCTAAGGTAGTTTTGAAAGCCGTGTTACTATTCTGATATATATTTTTTGTAAAATTTCTATTAAAAATGTAGTAACTCTGTCATAACAATGCTGTATAATGATATTTTAGTTTTAATAAAAATATATATTAAGTGAATTGTGAAGTAAATAATTATAAAATGTTTACTTTTTGCTATTTTTACACATATGCTGTAAACTGTTTAAAAGTTTAGTTTAAAATATATTTTCAAGTATAAAATGTATGCGATTAATTCGGCTAATATAGTTTCAAAATAATTTCAATAGTTTCTAATAAGTAAATGGTTTCCCTACAATAGAATTTACCTACACACCCTAAAATAGTCAGATATCTGTAACTCTTGTCTTTTACTTACATGATTGTCGTTTACTTACACAAGTCGCTAATTGGTAGATCCCAAAATCGTCCTTTCTCTAATTTCATTTACTTAGGCTTGTGTGTCAAAGTGTCAACCAATACAAGAAACACTTCAAAATATTTCAATCACGATTATTTCCCTAATTGGCATTTGTACTCCCAACCCTTAATAAAGCACATCTCGACTGCGTCATAACATTAAGGTTTAGTTTTAGCTAGCGAAAAGGAACATAGAACCTAGTGTTAAGACATTCTGTTTCCATTCCTCACTTTTCACGGAATTGTGTAGGCATTGAGTGCTTAATGGCTGAACTCAACGCCGCACTTTGCCCTGTTACCAGCGCGAAAAAATGAAAATATTAAATATTTCATGTCCTCGAGTAGAAATCGAACCCACAAACAGCCGCGTTACAGTCGTACGTTTATGCTCAGGCGCTACGACTGGCCTCAACATTAAGTTAAAAATTAAAATCAAATAAAATGAATCAACGCCCACGAATCATTGTCAAGGTTTGTTTACGTAACCGCTGACAGCCTTGGAGATTACACAGCGCGTAGGTATACTTATATTAAGTGATTGCTGATCATTATGTAGCAGGTAATGATGTAACTCCATAACAGTATATGTTAGTGATTTGCGGTAAATGTCTTAGAAAAAATGATTTTTATACACGAGTATATAAAAATATTATATAAAAAGAGGCCGTCGTGGGGCAGGGGTGTGACCGTAACGCGACGGTTGTGGATTCACTCTTTCTTGGGGAATTATTTATTATTTATTAATATTTTCATTTCTTCGTTTTGGCATCAAAGGAAAAGCCCGACGTTGAGTTCCGCCACTCAACACGCAATGCCTCGAAAAACTCGGCAGAAAGTGAGCAACGGAGTGTCTAAACGAGCACAAAGCAGGCAACATTAATTTATATTAGCGAAGCTGATTTAATTTATTATTTTAAAAAAACTTTTGATAGCTACTGTAGAAGGGATGAGACTAAAAGCTCGTATACATTTATATTACAGATATAAATATTTGTACGGCCATGATTAAGATTAATGGCAGCGTAGCATTTTTATTACAGGGCCGCAGAATTTTCTATATTAAGCTTTCCATGAAAAAGAACATTCCAGAAATTAATAAAATATGATAGATTAATGAAACATTAATTAATGAAACATTGACATGTTTGATCTTTGAATGTATGAAACATCTTTCCAGTCAGGTATAATCTTTGCCTTATCTGTAGGTATGGACTTTTTCTCACTCACAAGTCACACCACTAGTTTGTACCGTTGGTCTCTAAATAGGTACATGATCAACAGGAAAAATAAAGTTGTTAGTTTAAACCCTCTCTATTAAAAAATTAATAAAATGTTTTTACTTTAAATTCATAATTTTATTTGATTATAACAGAATTTTTACAAGATAATTTTTATACGTTTACTAATTAAATATTTTTCTTTTCTAAGTGTGGAATAACACCTTAACACTGTTAAAAATATTTGAGTTATTTTTAATAGCACCTTTAAATAAGATAATATACTGTTATTTTTGTTATTTATCGTAGTTATATATTTAGTATTATATTGTGCATTTACTTAAAACGAAATGTACCTACGACTTTTTCTGAATATTAAATTGTAATGCTGCCAAACATCTATTAATTAGTCAATTAGTCAACCCATTGTCTTTGGGATTACTCAATTAGTTACACCGATTGAGAAATAAAAATTTGATATGTGTTGAATATTTAAAAAATATTTTTATTACCAAGTGCTTAAAAAAGAGTGTACATAATAAATAATATTCTTATTTTAATATCTCTTAGTTAAATAAAAAACAGTTTCTTGCTGTATCCCGCACACAGCAGGGTATGCAGAGGGAATCGAGTGTTTAAGACACTACACCACTTTCCGCCTTTTTCCGGAGGCATTGAGTGTTAAGTGACGGAACTCAATGCCGCACTTTGCCTCCACACCAGAGCGAAGAAATAAAAATATTAATTTAAATAAATGTTTTTCTCCAGTGGGGATCGAACCCACAACTAGCCGCGTTAACAGTCGCACACTTGTTCCCCTTGTCACTTGTCCCCCCACGACTGACCTCGTAATATTCATATATTAATATCTATTACTTAAATAAAAATCCCAACCTTAGAACATGGTGTAAAGCAAACTGAAACTTTTAAATGCTATTGTAATACATACCGCGCGTGCCTTTTCACGAATTGTTCGTATCAAACGATCTATTTCCAGTCGATACTTTATAGAAATCATCAACAGCCGGTCAGCATTCACAACACTTTTATGAATCAATGCTCCGTGCGGCTTAACCCTTTGGAGAGCTTACTATTTATTCCTGGTTTAAAGTGCCATCGTAAATCATAATTATTATTGATCTTGTTTGCCGCGTATTACAGTAACGTAATGGGCCCGACGCGAGGTTTGAACTTTATAACGCGTTTGGTTCATTTTTGTATGGGAAAAGGATTTATTGTATGTAGAGTTTTTTGGGTAATAATAATTAATAGAAACTTTAAGGCGCTCATTTTAAATTATTTTTTAACTTTGTGTAATTTTTGTTTTATCGTAAAAATGTCTTTCTGATACACCCTTATGAAATGTCAATAGACTAGGAATCATCCGATCATCCTATATATTTTAATCAACAATTAAAATAAAAATATCGATTTCAAAAGGTTAAATTAAAAAAAAATGTACTTTAAGAGGATAATATATATATAATTGTTATATACATATTTATATATTTTTGATGATTTCTTTACTAAGCACATCCCATTTACATCCAATAATAATGTATAGCTAACCCTAGAACAGCTCACGAGAGTGGGCGATTCAAGTCCAATAAATCCCTGTTGAGTATGACCCGCTCGACCCAATTACGCGCTTTCATTTACCGTTTAAACATAAACTGTACATTAATGTAACTAAGAGATAAAATTTGTATTGTGTATATATTTAACTATATTTGTTATGTAAATTGTTAACGAAAATTACTATACCAATCATAGGTACCTAAAAATGCTTTTAGAAATTTCTGAGTGATTTATCACTTCTTGTTCTTTTCAAATACAGTGAATACATTTTAAATATAGGTCTATGAATATAATAATAAAAAAATACAAGAAGCATTTTCACTTCAGTTTACTATATTATTAAGCTTAATCTTTAGAAAGTAGGTAGTCGAGGTAGGTAGTAGTAGGTCTAGTAGGTATCCAATAAATCCCTGTTGCGGTAAAGCTTCACTCGACCTAATTACACGCTTTCGTTTATTGTCGTCAAGGAGAGCGTGCTTTAATAGGATTAATATGTATTACAGCAAACAGCTTAGTAGTAAAAAAGCTGCTGCGTGCATCCTCATATGTTAATTTATATTTTTTTATTGTTAATACACTGGTGTGTTAGTAGCGGAATAAAAGGAATGACTTGGAGAACAGAATGTCTTGACACTAATCTCTTTAAGCATAACTTCATATATTCGGCATATAGTGTAAACAAAAAAAATAGCATCATACAGCTCCCGCTTTTGCTAAGGAAGATAAATCGGTAAAGACTGTCCTTTGCACTTTAGTGGATAGAATAGAGGTTTTTATTTATTTAGTCAACTATCATCGACTATATATGTATATAGGCAATATTTCAACGTCATAATTAGATTATAATACAGATAGACAAGTAATAAACAAAAAAAAACTTTATCATAGTTTAGGTTTAAAAATTTTTTAGTTGTAAATATCGGTTCACCTGTACCTGTACGATTCATTGGTTAATTTTATTATTTCTCTAGATAAAACGCAAGTAAACAACTTTATTGCAAGCGCCACCGAGACGCCGTTGTTGTAATGTACACTTTCACGTAGCACCGATTAGGACCTGCTTGTTTGTGGCCCTGATCTTTGAAAGATTATTATTATTATTATTGATAGATAGATGGATTTCGGATGAGCTATCTAGGAGACGGAGAGCTTAGACACAAACGATAAAAAATATTTCTATAAAAATATTTAAGGTTCTGTTAATTTTATCATTTTATTGTATACTTTAGTTTAAAGTGAAGCCATTTTAATAACAATATAGTTTGTAATTGGTAATTAAAAATTGGTTTGTAAAACACTGTACCGTTGTAAGTTGTTGAGAGAAAAAGCTAATATAATATTTTCTACTCTATCTTATTAGGATAAACTTTTGTTGTTTAATATAATTTTCATGTTTTATCAATTAATCAATATTATTATTTAACACTAACAGTATATTTTCACAAAACTTTGGTATAATTGCCTTATTTTATTTTCGACTCAGTAAGTACAGTAATATACTTACATTATCTCTATATGGTAAAACTTCAACCAACATTTTATCTAAGTAGTCCAAAGAAACAATTTAATTATTCACCAATTTTATACCACTGTCGTCGTACTACCAGATAAAATTTTACTTCGCTACAATGGTGCCAATTATAGTATACTTTCAAACTTATTTTTTTTTTCAGTTTCACCTGTATCGTATGCATATAGTATAGAGGTAACTTAGTTAAGACACACCGTTTCTCATTTTTCGCCAAATATTAAAGATATTAAGTGTTGAGTGGCGGAACTCAACGCCGCGCTTTTTGCCTTGGTACCAGAGCAAAGAAATGAAAATATTAAACATATCATTTCCTCGAGTTGGAATCGAACCCACAACCTCTTGCGTTTACATTCACATGCTTGTACCATTGCGCCACGACTGGTCTCCATTATTGTACTTTCACACTTATTAAATTTATAAGACTTTAATGCTAATAATATAATGTTTTTCCACCGACTTGTTAACATAGTACATAAATTACATCAACTTAACCGTCGTAAAAAAAAAAGCTATTGCGAATATTGCTGTCATTAGTGATGTTTTGCATTACTAGACCCCGTCGTGTATATAAATATATGTGTTATTATTTTTCGGGCAATTTAACAACTTAGCTGTATGTATATGGTCCACAATGTTTTATTACTGTGTAAATATAACTAAATTCAGATTTACATATTCGTTCATAGATTTGTGTTTCTTCCTTAAAACGATTTTGTTTCAATATCAGACCGCTCTTTACGCTGAATCCCGCATATAGCACGGTAGGCAGAGGAAACCTAGTGTTAAGGCACTCCCTGTTAAATGGCGGAACTTATAAGTCCCGCTTTGTCTTGTTACTACAGCGAAAAAATAATAATTCTCGCAAGTGGGGATCGAACCCACAACCGTTTACAGCAAACTTTACTTTGTGCCACTGCGCCAAGGCTAAAAAAGGCATTGAATTCCGACTTGAATGACTCGAAAATTCGGTGTAAAGTAGGGAACTGATACTCTTAGCACTAGGAACCTAGTTGGTATTACGCAAAAAATGTTGAATTGAGAAAATTTAATTTGAAAACGTTATCAAGAGACATAATATTAAAAGAATTAAACATTTTATAAAACAGAACCAGCTAAAATTTTGTATATTTCATAGGTTCTACAACCTCTATCACCTAGGAAAACCTCTAAAAGTCAAAATAGTATAGAAGCTAACCTTGCGAGTGACACATTTATCGAGTGTTTACTATCATCTGATGCCTGATAGCCGTCGATAGGCGTCGCGCTAGGGAAATTGCCTGTCATATCGCGGTTACGGGAGTTTCGACAACACATTTGTCGAAAGCAGAATTTAGTTAGAATTAACTCAATTTTCACTTGTTCCCAATCAGTAGCAGTAATAATCGATTATCGTTTGGTAAAATGGTTAAGGTACTAAATACGTTATTAGAAAAAGGATACAGCAAATATAATAGTTTTGTACATCAAATTCATACGTACGGGTAAACGTACGTAACTTTGATATTTTTACTTATAATTAAAATTTACAGAAAGGTTATGAGTTCGATTTCCACACGAAGAAATGAATATTTTCAGTTTTCTTCTTTTATGAGATCCACCAAAAAATTTAGGAGTCCTTGTTTATAAGGCTTCAATTCGCTCCTAGGTTAACAGGACTGTGCCTGTATGAAACCCGTTATAGAATAAGTACATAGTATGTCTTGAAATATTCAGCTAACATTTTTACGTGCCATACAGTACAGATGCTATGGCAATCAAGTACCGTATGTGCAATTGCTTAACGATTATAAACCCATTTTATTAGAAGCAAGATGTAAGCAGCTTGAAGCATTATTTTTATATGGTTTGTGCCACAGTAGTAATGATGGCCCTAGTCTTGTCAATCAAATTTGTTACTGTAGTGTATACCAATTAGAACACACTGCCGCTATCCTTGTCGATTATTTGCAACTAGTCGTTGTCATACAAACTACTATACAGAATGGTCAACTCCTATAATAATAGCTTTAATTCTATTGATATTGCGGCAACGCGTTTCAGGAATTTGGAAAAAGCAATACATACACTGCTTAAATAATGTTGTCGTATATATTATGTTATATTTATAGTAGGTGTTAATGTTACATTTATATATTTTGTTATGCATTTTTTTTTAATTTACATGTATGTGCCCTCTTTGTTTACCCCAATAAATGAATAAAAATCTTCTTTAATACTATGTTCCATTTGCCTACTCTGCTACATACGGGGAAGCCGAAAAAAACACAAATTTGAATTGAAAAAGGCGATTTGGACTTCAAAACCTGAATATTCTATACGTACATAATATTAATACGTGAAACAAAAACATTGTCTTTCTTTTTACGAGGATACGATATGAGGAGTAGGAAATTTTGCACACTTACAGTTAGCATAGAGAAGGAGAGCATAATGCAAATATTATTTTAAAATAATTAATAAAAATACATTAAATTATTGAAATAAACAAAACTCCTCTACCATATGTTTGAAATATACACTCTTGTACAAAGTGACATATGTATGTGTTGCTATGGCAACGCGTGTTGTACATATCAATGGCTTCTCTATTTTTTATGAAACCATTAAGTAAAATAATATTTCTATACAGTTTTATGTTAATTCTATTATAAGTTTGATCTTTTAGGGATAGAACTTTAAGTTTAATTACGATCGTTGTTGCTTAAAAATTTAAACGTTACATTGGCTTTGAGCGCCTACTGAGAAGTACTCCGCAATTTATATCACATGTCACAGCTATTAATTTCTACTAGGCGTTTCTGAGTAGAACATGTTTATAGTTTATAGGTTTTAACGCTCAATAAAAATACGAGAGGCACAAGCGTGTAATTATAACTCTAAACGCGACAGGTGGTGGGTTCGATTTCCACTCGAGGTAGTGAAATATCTAATATTTTCGTTTTCTTTTTCTGGTAACAAGGCAAAGAGCGACGTTGAGTTCCGCCATTAACACGCAATGTTGCCGGAATCCGAAGGAAAGTAGGAAAAGGCAGTCTCTTTAAGGGAACAGAGTATCTTAATACTAGGTTCCTAGGGTGACTGCCTAAACTGATGTATGCGGTGTGAAGGGAATACAGTGTAAAGCCCTAAAAAAACAACTTTTATAAGTAATAGAACAATAAGTTCAACTTAGAAAACATCGTTACTGCAAACTACCTATTTAACCTGGATTTATGTACCCCGTTCAACGTCTTTTACAAGAACCCTTAAGTTGGTCGTATCTTAAGGCTTCCTTTTATTACGCACGTAGTTTACGAGCTATAAAGGGTCGGTGAACACTTACGTAACTTACAGTTCTAATTTCTATTCCATGATATTAGATACGGCGATCGATACTCATGGGATGTATCGTATACTGTAACTCAACTCTGTCAAGTCATCCGTGTTCCTGCTTCTACCGTATTGACAAATGGCCATTATCAAAACGCAACCTTAAATTATGTTATACAGGACATAAATTTAGATAGCTTCCGTATAAATTTATAACGCCTTTGGTGAATGCTTATTAAAATTTTTTGCGCCGTCAGTACCAGTTTATGTATTTGAAAAATGTCCGATTAGATTTGCACTGCTGGTCAATTATACCGTAGATGTTTTGGTTGTCGTTATTGTTGGACAAGGTCAGGCGTTTTTTTTTTATTATAAGCTCGATTAATTTTGTAAATTGTACAGATCGCATAAAAACTTGAGAATATGATGAACATTTATTATACTTTCTCTTATTCACTATTTTGTAGTGTTTTTGATTTCTTTTTTATATTTGTATCTATGAACTTATAAAACTAGTAGCTTATCAGTAAAATTGTTCATTAATTTGCTTATTCTATTAACTGAAGAAAAGAAGAATCTTCTTAACGTTTCATGGATTCATGGTGCAGGTTGCGTTGCACTTGCTGCCTTGTAGGGCTCAGAGCAGTGCTTGACAGTTTTTTGATTAAAGTGTAGATTTAGGAGCAAAATATGTGAGAAAAAATTATATATAAAAAAAAAAAATTGTGGAAATTAAAGAATATGATGAACGCCTGCTTCATACCAAGTAATTCTGATAAGGCCAATCTCTAAAGGTAACCAACAGATGATAGAACAAAGAAATCATTCTGACCTTTTCATTCTTTTGATCTTACATCGACGATAAACATTATTCTTAAACAGAATCCTGTTTTCTCTACTTCCCATCCCCATAAAATGATATTACATTCTAACACAATGTATCCAAATGGGCGCATACTTCAGTTTTAGTCTTCAGACTAGATGATCTATCCAGGAATTTGTTAAACATATATCAAAATAAAATAGGTATTTGTATTATCAACTGTCACTTATATGTTTTATTTAATTACTAGAGGGCGCGCGCGGCTTCGCCTGCTTATTAGGAGTGAATTCTAAAAAAACCACGAAACACGTGTTCAATAAAATATTTTTAACAGTCTGAATTTAAATTTTTATAAAAATCGGTGGCAATTTAAAGATTTTTCCATATAAACTTTCAACCCCTTATTTGAACCCTTAGGGGGTGAATTCTTAAAAACCATGAAACACGTGTTCAATGAAATATTTTTAAGAGTCTGAATTTCAAATTTTATAAAAATCGGTACAGATTATT
>JAATLQ010037105.1:18517-47686 GCA_013421005.1 Heliconius erato x Heliconius himera | reverse complement strand
GTAGTTTATTCCATATTCCTTGCATTTCTGAATCAGTTGCTTAATAGTATGGATGTGGTCGATGGTTGAGAAGCCATTTCGAAACCCTGCCTGTTCTTTCGGCTGATTCTCGTCTATGATCTTTGTTATCCGGTCAAGTATTATCTTGGAGAAAATTTTGTATATATTTGACATTAGCGAAATGGGTCTGTAGTTTGATATATCGTCTGTTCTTCCTTTTTTGTGAAGTAAAGTTATTAAGATTATCGCAAGAACATAAAGTGGTGCTAAATAGTAAGATCTTTGATTTTTACGATTATTACATATTTAAATGAAACTATTTAACCGGATCAATCGTGTATATTTAGGATTACCCGACGTTTCGAACACTTTGCAGTAGTCCGTGGTCACGGGCAGACCCGTCACGGTAAGGTAAAGTATAGTACTAAATATACACGATTAATCCGGTTAAATAATTTCATTTAAAAAGTAGTACTAAAGTTTACAAGTTTATAAACAGAAAATAAATATGATAAAACTAAATATATCCAAAGTACTTCCTAAGAACTATAGTTTTAATCTGTCCGTTTGTTTGTTTATACATAATCTCGTTGGTGTTATCTTAAACAAGCAATGCGACGCGCGCATAATTCTTGGGATCGACATTTCTGTGTAGCAGTTTCTATTGTTACAAAGTACCTAAATGTAATTTAGCGTTCATGTTTGATGATAGGTATTTTATTAGCTTCACGCTATATTTGGCACATAGCAGAGTAGACAAAGGGAACCTGGGGACCTCGTGTTAAGATTACCCGTTCCCCACACGCGTATATAGATTTTCAATTGTAGATATAGGTTAAAATATTTTTATTAACGTTTTCGTAGACTTCGCAGTGGTTATTTTTGGCAATCTTTTAGTTTTTCCATATGCAACGCGAAGGATGGCCTTCTGATTATATATTTAATTCATGCGTTCTATTGCTAAGGGCCGTATTTATAAATCACAAGTCTGAAATCGATCTTGAGATGCTGTTTACATTCATAGATATATAATTTACTAGCGGCCCACTTGCGGCTTCGCCCGCACATCACTTATAATTCGTTTATTATGCTGCATTTGTCATTATATAATTTATATATTTAGTATTTTTTCATAACTCCTACAAAGTGCAAGCAGGATATCATCAGCGGCCCCCGCGAGTGTCGAGCCTAAGCTTTTGGTCGTAAACAGAGCGTTGAATTATTTTAATTTAATATTTTCTCGAAAAGCATACGTCCAAATTACATGCTATGCAAGGTGCATAGCATATAATCTTCACAAAATTTCCTTGATGATAGAATAACTTTCGCTCGTTTTCGCTTAGAAGATATTTAATCTTTGTCAAATAAAACACTATGAAATATCACCTTGCAATTTTTTATTATTTTTTGTCATACAATGGCTTATTGTGACTTATTTACAAAAGATAGATATAGGGTGTCGCGGACTTAATTTTAGAAGTTATGAAACTGTGACATATTAATGCGTTTAAGCAAACAAACAAACTCTTCCGCTCAAGATTAACTTCTATCTTCAGAGCGGGTATAGACATAAGTACAGGCCTAAGTAACTTCTATAAGAATTTTTAACTTTACTAAGTATCAATAATTGGTATATATAACAGAATGCATCAAAAATAAACAAATTTAATTAAATTATATATCTAATATTCATTAAAAGACTGTAAGAAATATTACACAACATTTTTTCTCGATGAAGTTTACTTAAAATTAAAAATCTAAAAAAAAGCTAAAAATCTATAATATTATAACATTTATTTTTTTAACATTACCTACTATGCGTCTATTAAAATGATATGAATTACATTAATAACAGTAAATATAGCATTGTATATGCGATATGTTTTAATTGGAACCAATTGCTTAAGGAATTTTCTTTAATGATTTCTAAGATTTTCCTCATATAAATAAAACGGGTAAATATAATATAAAATAATGTAATAGGTTAAGGAAAATATATTATTTTTTTATGAGAACATTATTTAATTTACTGTATAACTAATGTAAAAAAATACCTAGTAAAGATAATGTCTTGCGGTAGTTATTTTTTTTATCAACTTCACGTTGTATCCCGCATAGAGCGGGATAGGAGGAGTCCAAGTGTTAAGACACTCCGTTCCCTACTTTCTGCCGAATTTTTGAGGCATTGCGTGTTGAGTGGTGAAACGCAACGCTGCGCTCTCACTTTTGAACCACAGGGAATAAAAGTAAGTTATAAATGAATAACAATTTATTCATCCGAGTGGGAGTCGAACCCACGAACGTCGTGTTACAATCACACGATTGTGCCCTGCGCCACGACGGCCTCGGTATGTCATTTTATTAATTAGATTTGACATCATATTATAAGGATAGATATAATCATCCCCCAATATGCCATATGAGAGAATTCTCATATGGCATATTGGGGGATGATTATATCTATCCTTATAATATGATGTCAAATCAGCCATAATTGAACCCAATATGATTGCTGTTTATTGTCAACTTCTAGGATTTATGCAATATCGAAAGTTAAATAAGTTTCAGTACAAAATACTTAACCATTTTTTAAACCATATTTTTATTTGTTAATATATTATTAAGAAAATAAAATATTAACTATTGTTTTAATATAAAAATTACTACACTTTTCATTTGCAATGTGAAGGAACATTTACAAAGCTTTATCACACGTTTGACCGAAAATGAGTCACGAAAATGCCTTCTACGCACGTAATTTAGACGATTTCCAAATGAAAACGAAAAGGGATTGCTTGTAAACACGCATTTAATATAGTTTTAACTAAACAGCTATTAGCAGCTACCATACTATTAATAATAAAATAGAATAAATAAAAAGTGGTTATAAATATGAAGATTTCCACTCGAGGAAATGATATATTTAATATTTTCATTTCTTCGCTCTGGTGTCAAGGCAAGACGCGGCGTTAAGTTCCGCCACTCAACAAGCAACGCAATGCTTCGAAAAATCGGCGAAAAGTGGGGAACAGGAGTCTTATCACTAGGTAACCTCTGCGTACCCTTATAATAATGTTAAATTAAGCTATAATATAACAATTACTTTAATCAGCTAAAGCCGGGTGTAGGTTGGTAGTAAACATCAAAAAATAAACGAGCGTGGCTTAGACCACACATTTGAAATATTTTTTTATATCTTCATCTTACATTTGATTTCTTTTTCTATTGCGAAACGTAACTGGCTACGAGAGAAAGAGAAAAAGAAAATGTGTCCTCTATCTCTTGCCCCTACTGTAACTTTCTCTCTTTCTAATATCTCTTTCTCAACTCTCCTCACACATTTTTAACGCTTACACCAGCTTACTCCCCAAATCAATCGTGTATAAAGATGCTTTATTTAAATAATTCCTGAACTAACCTCTGAATCAAAGTTGTCGTGCGGCTTCAGCTGCGCTGCAGGTCTCGCGAACTCCCGGCGCGAGTAGAACACGTTGTGGACGCGAGAGTGACCAGCAGTCTCCTGCGCCAGCTGCAGCACCGCGCGCACGCAGCGCAGGGGTGTCGTCTTGCCGCACGTCTTGAGGATCCAGCGTCGGCGCGATACGAACATGCTACTCTCACTGTCAATGGAATACAGGAATTGTTATTTTAATGTAAGCTAAAATAATAAATAGTAGATCGAGTATTTCGCATTTGACAGAGGGCATCTAGTGTTAAAGCACTCCGTTTTCCACTTTCTGCCGAATTATTAGAGGAAATGCGTGTTTAGTGGCGGAACTTTTAATGCACCGGCACAGGTTCTCAAGTTTGGATACTTGGATTTTACAAACATATAGTTTTTGCATTTGAAATGTTTCAAACATAATTAACGAAGTATTCTTCTAAACCATTTCAAACTTTAGACATCAATTAATTACAATTTAGAGGCCAGTCGTGGCGCAGGGGCACAAAGTGTGACTGTAAAACCGACTGGTTGAGGGTTCGATCCCCACTCGAGGAGATGAAATATTTACTTAAATGTATATATCCATTTCTTCGCTCTGGTCTCAAGGACAAGTGCGGTGCTGAGTCCTGCCACTCAACACGCAATGCCTCCATAATTCGGCAGAAAGTGGGGAACGGAGTGCCTTAACACTAGGTTCCCTCTGTCTATCCTGCAGTGTGCGCGATACAGCGTGAAGCTGGTTAATAATTGATTAATTACTATTTACCTAATACAATACATCACTTAAGACAGTGTAATAACAAATGATTATCAAGATTTCATATCCAATTAAGTTAAGACATGTTGTTAATTTACATATTACGCAACACACTGTTATTAATATTTTTTATCAATATTAAAAAAAAAATGTTATCACTACTATACCTATTATGCAATCTAACCCTTTCAGTTTAAAAAAAAACTTACTGATAAAACAGTGGATGGTCATTCCGTCGAACAAAAAAGAACAACGCAGATGCTTAGAACCAATTTAGATAACTAATCGTGAGCCAAAGGTGGTTTTTTTTAATAGAGCGATGGTCAAATTGGGATTGATTGTAAGATCAAAGGTTATATAGACCAATGATAACAGCTGTTTAAGTGCTGATATAAAATAATTGATAGTACATATACCTAAAAGTCTTATATTAACTTGGAAATTGTTAAATCTGGATATTGTACAAAATATACGACGCCAGTTGTCTCGTGAGGGTTAGAAGCCTGTGACTGTAAAGGCTTCCACAGAATTGCGCGGAAAATGGGAAACGGAGTGTCTTAACACTAGTTTCCCTCTGCCTACCCTGCTGTGTATGGGATACAGTGTGAGTTAAAAAAAACGATATAAAATATTAAAAGGATTTTTTTGAGGTTATTTATATTTGAAACGTATTCTCACAAACACACAACCACAGAGTATATATAGATGTTACGGTTATTGTAAAGTATCGTAAGTATGTATATAATTCGGCGGAAAGTGAAGAATGGAAGTGTTTTAATTAAAAGAAGAATGTCTCAATACTAGGTTCCCAGGTTCCCTCTGCCTATCCTGCTATGTGCAGGATACAGCGTGAAGCGATACAGTGTAACTTTATACTTATACAATTTACTTTCGTGAATAATTACAAATTTCCAAACATACAAAATTTATTGTTTAATTTTCTGTTTTAAATTCAGTAGATACCTACTAGCTAGCGGTGGTGAATACAATACATATTATAATTAATTAGATATTAATGTAAATATATCAAGTTATAAATGGTAATAATACGAACAGGTTAAATTACTTAGTCGTAAATATGTCTGTTACATAACATTTATCGTGAGGCTCAATCTGTCTCAAACTTTGATTACAATGGACAAGCGTAAACATATCTGTCTTAGAGTCTAGATATTTATAGCTTAATAATCGTTATTAATAATTATTCGTTCTAGAATAACTGTATGACCATGGGCGTACGAATATGGGGAGCCAGGGATTCGTGCCCACCCCAGAATAGTCTGGTGCCCATACCAGAAATTTTGCTTAATTTAGCGGAAAAATTAAAAAATCTACGTTCACACAAACATATCAGTTCAAAGTTTAAGAAGCGCATAGAGAAACAAAATGATATTAAGTATTTAAGTATCGTTAAGGAAAACTTTTGAAAAAATCTTATCGCGTACGTTGTTAACACTACTGTAATTAACACCAGCGTTAGAATTTTATTATTAGAAAAATTATATAAGTATCTATAAGTTTATCTTAAACCTGTTGTATATTATACAATACGCTTAATTTAAATTATAAAGATTTTTTTTAGTTTCACCCCTATATTATGTATTATTTTAATTAGAACGGAGAATTTTATAAGGGATTTTATATAGCAGGGTAGGCAAGGGAACCTAGTGTTAAAACATTCCAATCTCCATCTGCCGCCGAATTTTCAAAGCATTGCGTGTCGAGTGGCGAAACTCAACGACTAACTCACCTTGGTACCAGAGCGAAGAAATGAGAATATTAATAAATAATAATTCATTCCTCCGAGTGGAACTCGAATCCACAACCATCGTAGCGTTTACATCACACGCGTGTACCCCTGCGCCACGACGGCCACCAAATAATACATTAATAATACGATTTAAAATAACTTATTCTATCATAAAAGCTATTAAAGTTATCATTTAAAAGTGCGTCAAATTTCTCATATAAAAAAAAAACTATACAAAGCACATTTCGCAGAATGACGTAAAACAAGATAATATTTTCCTTGTTTCATTGTTATCTCACATTACCGTTTGCTCTGGGAAGCGAGCACTCGTAAATCAGGAACCAATCGCAATAAAGAATAACAAAAAACTCTAAACGAGAGCCGTAATTATCGATGTGAAGTAATTAATGTTTTTTTTTATTTTGTTGACTTTAGAATTTTGTTGGGAAGCAGAAATCTTGGGTTCCACCACCCAACACCGAAACATATCCATTGGAAAGAAAATATGAAAAGAAAACTACAATAATTGCTCTTTCTGTTCTGTCTTTTTTTTATCCGCTTCACGCACACAGTAGGGTAGGCAGAGGGAACCTAGTGTTAAGATACTCCGTTCCCCACTTTCTGCCGAATTCTGGTGGCATTGCGTGTTGAGAGTTCTGTTCTGTTTATTTAGCGATATTAAAAATCTACGTAAAGATAAAAAATATATAAAGCTCATAATAGACTTTTAAAACTACAAGATATTTTTTTATCAGCTTCATGCTATATACTGCACACAGCGGGATAGGCGTAGGGAACCTAGTGTTGACACTCCTTTCCCCATTTTCCGCCGAATTCTGGAGACATTGCTTGTTGAGTGGCAAAACTCAACCTCGACGCCTCGACGCCAGAGCGAAGAAATGAAAATATAAATTTAAATAAATATTTAAATTTCCTTAAGTGGGGATCGAACCCACAATCAGCCACACTGGCCTGAAGGTTTTTAAATGTTAAGTAATTTAGATGAGTATTATTAATAGATACAAAATAATGAAGCCAGTCAACTCATCATCATCAATCAGAAATTAGAATAATTTAAAAAGTTATGTAATACATGTATTTCCTATATATTTATAATTTATATAACTTCACTTCCTAAAAGATAATCATATAATGTTATAATAGACTCATAGTGTAATAGAAACAAGGGTATTTCTGTACTTCTCGTAGCAGATAACCACTGAACCACTTGTTAGCAAATAATAATAACTAATCTTTAAAGTACAATTAAAGTAAATATTAAAAATAATCGAGGCCAGTCGTGGCGCAGCGGCACGAAGTGTGACTGTAAATTTGACTGGTTGTGGGTTCGATCCCCACTCGAGGAGATGAAATATTTACTTAAATTTATATTTCCATTTCCTCGCTCTGGTGTCGAGGCTAAGCGCGGCGTTGAGTTCTGCCGCTCACCACGCAATGCCTCTAGAATTCGGCAGAAAGTGGGGAACGGAGTGTCTTAACACTAAGTTCCCTCTGCCTACCCTGCTGTGTGGCGGGATGCAGCGTGAAACTGATTTAATTATATTTTTAATTGAATATAATAACAATATATTGTTTGGACTGTAAATGAAACAAACTAAGTATATATAAACTAATAGGTACACGCAAAGTAAAACTCGTGAATGCGGTGGAAATGTACTGAGCTGGTGATTAATAGATCAAGGACACTGATTGAGCATAAATCTAAGATAATTAATTTCTAGGGATATAAATATTTAGCGATCTCCCCAAATTATAACAAATTATATAAACACGAAATTTAAAATCCTAAATTCGGAAAAGAACTTACGTTTAGCGACAGTTAAGCTAAAATAAATAAATTAATTAATTAATTAAAAATCAACTTCACGCTGCATCCCGCACACAGTAGGGTAGGCAGAGGGAACCTAGTGTTAAGACACTCCGTTCCCCACTTTCTGCCGAATTCTGGAGACATTGCGTGTTGAGTGGCAGAACTCAACGCCGCGCTTAACCTCGACACCAGAGTGAAGAAATGGAAATATAAATTTAAGGAAATATTTCATCTCGTCGAGTGGGGATCGAACCCACAACCAGTCAGTTTTACAGTCACACCTCGTGCCGCTGCGCCACGACTGGCCTCATTAATTAATTAATAGTTAAGTAATCACTTGCGAATATATATAATTTTTTTTTGAGACAGCAACACTATTAAAAATGTATGATGTAAGTCAGTTTCTCTAACAGTAAGGTAAGGCGTGACCGTAGCCCGCGGGTACAGGTGGTAAACAAACTGCGTCACCCGTGCAGCGACCGCGCAGGCCCCGATCAATAGCGCCCGGTACATGCACTTGTCCCATCAGGTCCCAGATAACGTAGGTCACTAGTCACTACGGGACCTTAAATAGTATGGAGTAGTTGTAGTAAAAAATATTTGTAAACTATTATTATTTTACAAGATCCATTTACAAATAGGCACTCAGTTTATTTTTTTTCTTGAAGTCGATCGTGGCCGGACACAAGCGTGCGAATGTAAACTTGACAGATTGTGACTTCGATTCCCACTGAAGCATTGAGATAATGAAATATACTTTCATTTCCTCGCTTGGTAACGATGCAAAGCGCGGCGTTGAGTTCCGCCACTCAACACACAATGCCTCCAGAATTCGGCAGAAAGTGAAGAACGGAGTGTCTTAATACTAGGTCCCCTTTGCCTACCCTGCTGTGTGCGGGATACAGTGTGAAGCTGATTATCATTAGTGGAACGTTTCATTGATAAATATTAATAAAACGTTTGTGATTAACATAAATAAATTATATATGTTTTTTAGCTTCACGCTGTATCTTGCATGACAGAGAGAATCTAGCATTAAGATACTCCACACTCAATTTCCGCCTAATTTTCAAGACATTACATGCTGAGTGCCGTAAGCCAACGCCGCGACGAGAAAGAGCAAATAAAAATAAATAACTCCACCGAGTGGCCATCGAACCCACCACCGTCGCGTTAACAATCGCATGTTGTAACAATGCGCCACGACGACCTCGAAAATAAATAAATAAGTGAATCCACTTGAATGTGTAAAGACATCTTTATGTCTATTTATTAATGTACCACCTACTTACGGCGGAAAAAGTGTATGTAAATACATTAACTATATAAAAACCACGTGAATGATAGAAGCACGTGTGATACCACGCTGTCTGTTCGTGGCCAAAACACGTTTCGTATACGAGAATATCAACAAGTATGAACTAAAAAACTGTACTAGTCCTATAAATAAGAATGCAATTTTTGAAATTTTCTAGCCTAAATTATCATCAACAGAAAATTAAAATGGTAGTTTTTTTTTTCATTGTTTTTCTTCGAGATGATTCTATAAATATATGTACTGTATTAAATTTACAGCTACAAGAGTATAGGTAGGTTTATCTTACATCTATTTATATTTTACCTTTATATGTACAATTTTATATGGTTTAAGTATACATGTATAAGTAAGTACATACATTACTGTCCTTTATTTTTGTTGGCCAAAAAGAATTGCGAACGAGTGGTGGAATGGAAGATAGAGAAACACGCCCCAACAGATCCCATGTTCATATCTATACCTTGCTATATGCAGGGTAACGATAGTAGGTAGAAGGAACCTAGTACAGTAGAAACTCTATTATCCGGCCCTTAGTTATACGGATTCGCGATTATCCGGACTACAGACCAACTGTATTAAATGTACCTACAAGTCGTGTCGAATCTGGCATCACCCCGCCCGCGCCGCGTCCCATTACCCGATTTTCCATACTTTGGATTATCCGGATTTTCGATTATCCGAATGCCTACCAACAACAATTAGTCCGGTTAATCGAGTTTCTACTGTATTAAGATACTCCGTTACCCACGCGTCGCCCAATTGTCGAGACTTGCGTATTGAGTGGCGTTACTCAACCTCTGGTAACAAGATCAAGAGCGGTCTTGATCTTGTTACCAGAACGACAAAAAAATAAATTCATTATCCCGATATCGAACCCACAAACATCGCGTTTACAGTCAGACTATTTTCACTTAATATGTTAAAAAGTACAAAAGCAATAATAGACGCTATTGTTTAACCAATCTTCACTCAATGTGAATTATATAACTAATTGTGGTGGAAATCGAATATGTGAACTTCTGCTTATTAGATGTATACATTCACCGCAGATACTAAGTATATAGATTTGTATTAGGTAGTATTGTGGCTAGTTTGAATAATGCGAGATAAATAAGGAGCAAACTTTAAATATTTTTTTATTGCAATATAATTTTTCAGTGAGGCCAGTAGTAGCGCAGGGACAAAAGCGTGTGACTATAAACGCGACAGGTTGTGGGTTCGATTCCCTCCCTTAAATACCTAGTATACTACTTAGTAATACTATTACTTATGCGAAGCGCACTTGCGTTCCACCACTAAACACGGAATACCTCCAGAATTAGGCGGAAAGTGGGGAATGGAATGTATTTGTATTGTATTTAAATTTAATATACATTTTAATTACAAATGACAAATGACGAAGACCAATATGCAAATGGTCTAATTTACAATGTCATAATTTTCAAAACATTTCTTCATACTTTCCTTTAAGATTACGAAAATTATGAAATCACAGAGTTGACTTCTGCCACTTAACACGCAATACTACGAATGGGGGCGGAAAGTTAGGAACCGAATGCCTAGACACTGAGATGTCTCTGTTTACCCTATATAGGGGAAAAATATGAAAAAAATATTCCTTTTTTTTGATAAAAAAGATACTTTTGAGCTTCATACGAGCTACATAACAAAACGAAGATGTTTCTTACTTAGTCTGATTTTCGATGATCTTTTTTTAAATATATTAAGGAGACTACATTCTTGGGTCCCGAATATAAAGAGAAGAAAATGGTTTGATTTAATAGATTGAAGTACATCATTCCCTCCCTGAAAATTTTGTCAGGTTTGGCAGTGGGAGTTGAGTTATTAGACATTTGCAAAAAGTGAGGTTAAGTACACAGCACAATCAATCTCTATAAAATAACTGATTAATGAGAAGGAGGTCGCGGTAAAATCGACTGGTTGTGGGTTCGATCCCCATTCTAAGAAATGAAATATTTATTTACATTTATATTCTCATTCCCTCTTTTACAGCATGAAGCTAATTTTATATTCTCATTTCTTCGCTCTGGTGTCGAGGCTAAGCGCGGCGTTAGTTCTGCCACTCAACAGGCAATGCCTCCAGAATTCGGCAGAAAGTGGGGAACGGAGTGTCTTTACTATTAGGTTCCTCTGCCTAGCCTGCTATGTGCGGGATACAGCGTGAAGCTAATTTATTTATAACTTTACTTATTAATGAGAATAAAATCCGAGACAAAAAAGCAGCAGTCGTTACAATAATAAAACAAACAAGAAAGCACTCAACACGCATCGAAACGAACGAAACGGCTGAAGCGAAAAATGCAAAAATCATTAGACAAGGTGTCAATGTCAATCAGCTGTTACATCTGTCATTTAAAATAGGATTGATTTTAATCGATTATTTGAATTAAAACTTGTTTTAGTTTTTTCAATAATTAATTTTCTTTATTTATACTGTAATTATATGCACTAAGAAGTGCGGTAAAATACTTAGAGTTAATTAAAACATGCAAATATTTTATTTTCTTAGTACTATAATCGATTATTTATATTGATTAAGGATCTAAAACCTACTTATTTACTTATTTATTTAACAGAGATACTAACAACATAAATAAGTTGTAACAAGAGTATAAAAATTTCGACGCAGCTTGGCGAGAACGCATGGCTTAGTGGTCAGAGCGCCTGGTCGGTTTCCAGGAGGCGCGGGTTCGAGTCCCGCTGCGTTTAAATTTTTATACGTTTTCTAAATCAGTATTTTTCTTTCCTAAGTGTGGAATAACACTTTAAAAATGTTTAAAAAAAAATTAAAAAAAAGATCTAAAACATTTTTTCTCACTTTATCTCCGTTTCCAAATTGTCCATTGAGCTGATTTTTGATATTTTAAAAATTAAAAGTATAATCAATTTTTTAGATCATATCTCAACTCTTTCTCTCAACATTTAGGCGCAAGATTATCAGTCTCCTTTATGAGATAAGGGTCTATCACATTGACCGTTGGCTTCACATTCACAACCAAACAACACGCCGCGCCGTCTGCGCGTCACTCGTGTCAGGAAGCCGCGGTGCAGTATTTACGACGCCATGTTAAAAATAGAAATGTTTCCATTCGTAATAACCGATCGTCTGTCTAGATCAGGGGTTCCCAATCTTTTTGTGATCAGCGACCACTTTTTTAGAATTCTTATTAGCAGGGACCACTACGTAGATATAATAAAAATAAATTTAAAAAATCTGACATTTTGTATGATGGGGTGTGTGAATTTTTAAGTAAATATTAAAAAACTAATGAATTATAAAGAAAAATAGTAAATTTAAATGTCAAAATATTTTATGTTTTACTGGGGAAACAACTTAACTATAGGCAGACTTTGCCCCAACACCAAAATTTTAAATCATTCGCGGACCATATTTTAGCTGCTACGGACCACTACTCCACGGTCCACTGGTTGGGAGCCGGTGGTCTAGATCCTAGACTAGTTTATTCGCACTTGTAGCGGTATAGCGGTGAAGACAGGTGTTAAATTATAATTATTATATGAGATCAATGTTTAGAGTTACTTTGGATTTGATTAATACTTTTATAAATTAGTCAAAACTCATACTTTCAGTCGAGCTTCTTATATGCTTCGTAGAATTTGCTTGTATGGTTAGCCTTTTTATACATTTCTAATTATCCTCTTATCACAAATGTGTAAATAACATTTTATTATGTATCTTAACTAAGCAGGTGCATAAATAAATGTACTCAATATTTATAAAATTTAACGTTCAATTTGAAAATAATTAAAGACAATCAACATAATATATTTTAAACAATATTCCAATTTTACTATGTATCTTACTAAATACATATGTATATAAAAAAACTTATCTAAAAATTTGTAAAATATAACATTTTATTCAAAAATAAAAATTAAAGAATATCAGCTTCACGCTGTATCCCGCACACAGCAGGGTAGGCAGAGGAAACCTAGTGTTAAGACACTCCGTTCCCCACTTTCTGCCGAATTCAAGGGGCTTACTTAACGCCGCGCTTAACCTCGACACTAGAGCGAAGAAATGGAAATATAAATTTAAGTAAATATTTCATCTCCTCGAGTGGGGATCGAACCCACAACCAGTCGGTTTTACAGTCACACCTCGTGCCGCTGCGCCACGACTGGCCTCAAGAATATCAACAATATATATCTTTAAATATATTCTCATTTTAATATGTATCTTACTAAATATGTGCATAAAAAAGTATGTAAAATATTCATGAAACTTAGATACAATAGTACAAGGTAAAATAATAGAAATTAGGTTAGTTTGTATTAAAAAATAGTAGGAATAATACTTTATTTTAGAAAACGTATAAAAATCTAGACGTAGTGGGATTAGAACGTCAAGCTACGTCGAAATTCTTACGATTATCAAGCGTATAAGAATTTCGACTTGAGAACGTATGGCTTAGTGGTCAGAGCACGTAGAGGATTTCCAAGGGGCTCAGGTTGAAATCCCGCTACCTAAAAAAAATTACACGTTTTCTAATATAGTATTTTTCTTTCCTAAATGCGGAATAACACTTTAAGTACGTTGAAGTTAGGAAAAATAAATATGAAGAGCAACTATGATATGTAAAAATTTGCAGAAATATTTTTGGAGTTTAGCTTTCTAACATTTATAGAGCCAGTTTGAGACCAAAAAGTTTTTGCTCCATTTTACATAGAATAAATGAACTACAGCGGTCGTAGCCGCGTTTTATGAGAAAACTTTTGAAAACGTTATATTAAAGTATTTTTAATTATTAAACTCACGATACTGAACTTTTACTAAAAAAAAATCCAAATTAATACAATTTTTTTCGACTTTTTTTTTTATTAGCTTTACACTGTATCCCGCACTCTGCAGGTTAGGCAGAGGGAACCTGGGAACCTTCTTAACACTAGTTAAGATACTCCAGTCCCCACTGTCACTTCAGGTGACTGAACATTCTGGATGCATTGCGTGTTTATTTGTTGAACTCAACACCGCTCTTTGCTTCTCTTACCAGAGCAAAGAAACGAAACTATTAAATATTTCATTTCTTCAAATGGTATGCTATATAGCAATATTTTACATAACATTAATAAATCAAACAATAAGGATATTGATAGAGATATTGGGATCTATTTTTAGACAAACACACAAAGAAATACGATAAGCCATTATACAAAACCGGGTCACGCAGCCAGACGACGTCAACTGCGTTACCAGCTAAGTTAAATACGTATTTAGATTACAATTCGGGCGCCATCGTGAACTGAGAGCAAACAAGTATATACTATGTGTGCTGTATAACTTCTACAATGCCAAGGTGAACGCAGTGGAAAATGATCGCGACGGAATCCCTCAGGTCTGGTTGCGTGTTATAACACGTTAATATGATTGCGTAATGCAGTGGTAGCGATACGGGTTCTCGTTTTTATTGCTATAGAATAAATTGATATTGTAAAATTTTATGTTTTATGTTATTACTTTAGATGGCGATAGGTGTATAGTTAACGTTTGCTTTGCTATACAATGAAATATTTCAGTTATAAAATTTATACTAACATTATATAACTCAAGAGTTTGTTTCGTTGAATCTCAGAAACTACTGGAGCGAATTCAAAATTTCTTGTTGAAAAAAAAATCGGTGCAACCCAATCAATGTGCCTGCTGCGATCAGTTACCTTGGATACTTAGAATGTGTCAAGACAAGGTGGGCGAAGCCGCAGTTAAAAAGCTAGTGTTACTATAAATGTCCAATTGAATGAAAGAATGAGGAGCAAATATATGTCCATTATTACAATTTGAGAAATATACTATGTTTAGGCAATTAATAGTTTTAAATCAAATATCTCTTTAAAAATGTACAAACAGATGTACATACTTACGTAATAACAGAAAAACATACAAATCCAAGACTGAAAGTATTTCGACCAAGTCAATTCTTGACCATAACCGACTAGGATTGTTAATATTACAAAAATATTCAAATAAAAAAAAACAGTATGTTTCCGTTTTCAAATAAGTAAATTTTAATTACAATTATATGTACGTACATTTTAAGTCCAGGAAATTCTATATTAATCAACGCACCAATTTAGAAATAAGATAGGTGACAAAAACAAAAGATAGAAGATTTTTTTATATTTCCGAACTTTTTTTAACACCTGAAAATGAGAAATAGTGAAAAAGAGATAGGTAGGGGTGAATAGAATCTTATATTTAGTACATTGTGGAAACATCGATTTTATTTGATCGATTTTATCGTGGAAATAATAATTGAAGCATCAATATTTTTTTAAATATGTCACTTATTTATTGGTCCAAGATAGTAGAAGTCATTATTGTTTTAAAAAATATTTATTTAAGCTAAACTAATACACAAGAGCAGATAAACGAAATTAACAAACTTAACCTAGTTAAAAATGTATCAAATTGTAATTTATTTCTAGAATATTTCTAGATAGCTTTATTAATGTCGACATTATGTAAATAGAATAAATTCGATACTTATTTAGATCTTTCTTTAATTTCCTAAGTGTGGAATAACATTTGAAAAATATTAAGAATAGATTGATTTTTAAAATATTATTTTTAGTGAGTGTAAGACGTTCTCAAAAATATAGCATGTATTACATACATCCTTGAAACAATTTATCTTCGTTTGTGCAATGGACCTTGAGAATAGCTGCCTGAGGTCATTTAGACTACGAAATCAAGCAAGGCGACTTTTTGCCAACTATTCTTTTGTGTTCGATACGAGTTTTGGATGTCATTAAACTTTATAATTTAATTTTGATAGTAAAATATGATTATAATAATATTAATAAAGAAAATAATATTTTAATATAAATGCAATATTGTTCTAGTAAATTATTCTATTTAAGAAGTAAATATTAAATTTTTACTGCCAATTCACCTTCTAAACTCATATCAAATGTAACAAATTTAATTTATTATTAAATTACTAAAATAAAAACGAACTAGAAAAATTAATAAAACAAAATTTAAAGAACTTGAATATTATAACAAACTATATATATAAAAAATAACTGAAATAATAAACAAAAAGGCCTACAAACTCTAGCTCTTGCAGTAAACGACTTCACAGTAGCCGCATCTAGCGTGGAGTGCACCGCGCGTGCGCTGAACACTCCACCTTGACCTTCCCATAACCTCCCTGAAGTAACACGTAGTGTCCGCTTAGAAATATATTGTTTAATCGATAACGCATTGCTTGCATACATCGAATATTATAGAAAAGTCTATCCTATTTCCTTTAAGAATTATTTAGGCATATACATTATTAGGTATTACAAAACTTATGTTTTATATAAATAAAATAATAAAATAAATATAGTTCGTAAGGAAAATATTTTGAATAGAGTAATTACAGTATTTTTTTTTTACTAAATGAACGAGAGGACGAACAATAAACGTCTCATGTGTATTTATAAAAAAAGTTAACAAAGATGCCTTATTTGCTAATGGCGGAGTGACCTAGTTTCAGGATTAGTACAATAGCCTATATAAAGACGAGGTTGATATAATATAAACATTATGATTTTATTTAAATATACGACATTAATTAAAAATAAATATCAAATACTACAAATACCTATTAATAATTGTAAAAATGCAATTATATATTAAAAATATTTTACAAGTTAGATTCACTTCATGGTCGTTGTAAGTAGATTCGAAACTAATACAGTTTGTCATACAAAACAATGCATATTTATGGTAATTAGCTAATTATATAATGGCTATCTAGATATACTAATATATACGCCTCAAGTATTTAAAACACCTAACCTAATCTATATATATAAAAGGACATGTACCTGACTGACTGAGATCAGACGCAAGCACAACCGTAACCGCTGTGCGTAGAAACGTGAAATTTGGACAGATGTTTATTTTCATAATCTGGACATCCACTAAGAAGGGATTATGAAGAATTTTAACCCTAAAGGGATTAATTAGGGGTTGAAAGTTTGTGTAGAAAAATTATGAAATCGGCAGGCATCGATTTTTATAAAATTTGAAATTCAGACTCTTAAAAAGATTTCATTGAACACGTGTTTCATAGTTTTTTAGAATTCACCCCCTAAGGTTTCAAATAAGGGGTTGAATGTTTATATGGGAAAATCATTAAATCGCCACCGATTTTTATAAAAGTTTAAATTGAGACGGTTAAAAATATTTTATTAAACACATGTTTCGTGATTTTTTTAGAATTCACCCCTAAGGGTGCAAATAAGCGGGCGAAGCTGCACGTGCTCACTAGTATTATATAAAATCGGACTCTAATTGCATTCGTCTTCCTTGCTTCACGCTGTATCCTGCACACAGCAGAGTAGGCAGAGGAATCTAGTGTTAAGACACACCGTTCCCCACTTTCCGCCGAGTTCTGGAGTCATTGCGTGTTCTGTGGCGAAACTCAATTCCGCGCTTTGTCTTGACACCAGAGCGAAGAAATGAAAATAAAAATATTTCATTTCCTCGAGTGGGGTTTGAAACCATAACCAGTGATTTTACAGTCACACTTTGTGCCCGTGCGCTACGACTGGCCTCTTCATTGCGATTTCAAATATACCTATTATTTTACATACATTTGACAAAACTTGGGAGAAACCATACAGATTTTTAGTTTTATACCTCTTTAGAAACCCCAGCTGGCATAATTGCAGTAACAAATACATAGCTACTTATTCCTAAACAAATTTATTAACACAAACATCTTTAATTCTATACATAACGAAAGATAAATAATTAATTCGTCAAAACAGTGTAACGGATTACAAAGTAAGAAGAGATGCTTATCATTACCATTTACGACTTTGGCGTTCCTAGAAGGACACTAAACATATTTATCATATATAACATATATCATTAAAACGCCGCTCGCATTTTATTACCCAACTAGCATCTTCCCGCGGCTTCGTCCTTAAAGTAAAATGAATAACTAAGATGTGTATAAAAAACATGTCACATTTCAGTTTTGTGTGTTTGTTTGTCCCGAAATTACGACTACAGCGGGTTTATGTCGAAACGATTAACGTCATGAAAAAATGAAAACCGGACAAGAGGCGAGTCTTGCTCGTCCACCGAGGATCCCGAGCTTTTTTCAAATTCAAGCTTAGCTTAGCCAGAGCCCCTGCATCTGATACCTCACTTAAACTAACGACTTTAATACTTTAATTATTATAAAGCTTTAATACCTTAATTTTAATATCTTAAATATTGCACCCCTTTTAAGGCTATTAACTTTTAAGATTTGACCACAAAAATAGTTTTCAGTTTTATCCTGAACTAGTACTACCTATAGATTTGCTGCCAAATTTCATAATTCCAGGTCAATCAGAAGTACGCTACTCAATTTGATCCCTCTACACTGTAGAGGGATCAAAATGAGTGATCACTCATTTTATACAGTATTGTTTGTTTTTATGTTTTATACAGTTATGTTTATCATACAGTATCGAAATACGCGTTTTTACGATATAAACGGCCATATATTTTTTTAAAGTACCTAGATGTAGGAATACAATTTTTTTTTTGAAGAAATCATGGGGTCGTAGATCTACTTAGATCTAAGTAACGGTAACCCTTGAAAATATCGAGTTAAAATTCAGATCATATACCTATATGATCTGAATTTCAACTCGATATTTTCAAGGGTTACTGAGATAAGGGCTCTTAACAGACAGAGGGATAACAAAGTTATCTTATTCCTTTTTTCCTTAAAAACTACGGAACATGTGTTCGGGGAGTAGATTTATCCAGCCTATAGTCTTCCTCGATATAAATAGAATATCCAGCACAAAAATAACTGTTCAACTTAAACCAGAGGTTCGAGAGAAATGCGCGTTCAACCATGTAAGGGTTTCAAGATAAATATAGATATATATTTACTATACAAATATTATTTAGAATAGTATAACAAACAAAATCATTTAGATTGTCCCAACCACCTCTTGACAACGTTTTATCATTGCAATAATTTTTTTCCAGAACATTTGCTTTAATAATAGTCACGACCTCTAAGTTTGTTACTCCAACGAAGATGATATTGGTACAAGAGTCAACGATCTACCTTAATTACTAATTAATAAATCAGCTTCACGCTGTATCACACAGCAGGGTAGGCAGAGGGAACCTAGTGTGAAGACACTCCGATCCCCACTTCCTTGACACCAGAGCGAAGAAATGGAAATAAAAATTTAAGTAAATATTTCATCTTCTCGAATGGGGATCGAACCCACAACCAGTCGGTTTTATAGACTCCTCGTGCCGCTGCACCACGACTGGCCTCATTAATTACATTACATTAATTACTAATCAATATACGTATATACATATATATATAAATATATATACATAGTGTCAATCTGTCAACAGTGGCACGTGCTATGACGCATACGGCGCAAGCCAGCCCCAGCCGCCTGTTACATAATATATGAACACGCAGTTCATCTCCGACTTGAATTTAAAAGGAATTAAATATATTATTGCCAACACGTCTTTTAAATATTTCGTTTCAACTTCACGCTGTATCCCGCTGATAGCATTGTGGGCAGATGGAATCTAGTGCTAAGATACTCCGTTCCCCACGGAACAGTGGCGGAACGCAACAGGGTTTCGTCTAGGTACCAGAAGGAGGAAATGAGAATAATAATTATTTCATTTCATGAAGTGAGAATCGAACCCACAGCCTGTCGCGTTTATAGTCACAGGTTTTAGTCCCTGCGCCACACACTGGTCTCATTGTAAAATTATATTGCATTAAAAAAATATTTTAAGTTTGCTCCTTATTTATCTTTCGCATTATTCAAACTAGCGACAGTTAGCTTAATACTTATTCAGTTTTAAAATTTCTGCTCAATTTATCGCCATATTTTATCTGACCAAGAAAAAAAAAAAGATAACAAAACTATTTTAAGTATAAATGTGTAATTATTTATAACATTTATTCTTTTGTTTTAGAAAAGAAAAAACACATCGTAAGGAAAATATTGCTTAAATGTGTATATTATGCAATTCATTTATTACATTTTCCAACTAAATATAAATTCGCCTCTTCTAAATGCTAAAAACGTAAAAAAGAAACAGAAAGTTCTGGCTAGGCAATTTTAAACATGTAAAATTCTTTTGTTCTACAAAAATGAGAAATGAGGGGTTGCAAAGTTCAAAGTTCATACAAAAATAGCAGCGAGAGCGAGCAGCTTTTACACTTCTCCCTGTTTGTAAACAATGAAGTGATATATGGAGATACGTATATTATACATGGAAAATAAAAATATGGATACCAGGGGTGTGACCTGTAGGGTTAAAAGCGAAAAGAAAGCAAAGGGTTTAAGTAAGAGGAGTGAGCATTGTACGTAGAAAATTTAAAAAAACTAATAAAAATTTACACAAAAATCGACGTGCAAAGAGTAATACTACAAAAATGTTCTGGGCAAACACATAAAATATCTTCAAATCCTTATCAATATATCAATAAACAACGAGGAAACATTTACAAGAAAAAGTGTGTAAGATTTCCATCGAATCAAAACATAATTAAACTTTCGCATTTGATTAAATTATGTTAATTTGTATATTCAAGGGCCATCCAGCCTAGCCTAGACCAGTCGTGGCGCAGTGCCACAAGCGTTTCGAGATAAAAGAGCGGTATTGAGTTCCGCCACTCAACACGCAATGCCCCAGAATGGCCTAACGGTTGGAAGTAGGGAGCTGAGTGTCTTAGCATTAGGCTCCTTCTGCGTACCCTGCTAAATAGCGTGAAGCTGATAAAAATAAAAACTAATATAAAATTTGTATATTCTGTTATATTTCAGTTCAGAATACTAATAATATACCTTACTTATGCTTGTTCATATTATAAATATTTAATTTGAAACGTTTCGGAATCTAGCAGCCGGAATCATTATCACAGACAAGATAAGCAAAGAATCACTTGAGAAGTTTCTGGAAATTATAAAAATTATTCATTAAAATTGTAAAAATAGTTTTTTTTTTGTTCTCTACTACGAGATAACTGATTATCATGAGTCAAGCTCGTGGAGGCCCAACGTAACATAGTGACGCGAGAGGTCAACAGATATACGGACAGTGCGTTCGTATATCTGATGACCTCTCTCTTCTTAGTACATATTAATGAAATAATTTCTTAATAGTAAACATGGCTTATAATTATGCTACGATCGGACAACGCCTTTAAACACGAGGATACATTATACAGTAGTTAATAAAATTAATTTCTCGATGATGATTTACTTATGATTTTTTTTTCTATTTTTTTAGGATTACGCTGAATCCCGCAGTCAGCAGGGTACGCAGTGGGAATGTGTGTTGGGAATGAGTGTTAAGACACTCCGTTCGCCATTTTCCGCCGAATTCTAAAGGCATTGCGTGTTGAGTGCGTCTCCATAATTATATATTTTTAATATCTTTCCGAAACATAATATTCAGATTGCTACAATTTGCAAAGTTTTTTTTAGCTACACGCTGTATTCTACACATAATGAGACAGGCAGAGGCTGTATCCGGGAACCTAGCGTTAAGATACTCCGTTACCATTAACAAACTTCCGTTCCCCACTTCCCGCCAAATACTTTTTAAGTTTATCATATGTACATAGAACTCTATAGCGAATATAATGTATACAATTGACATATTTAAAGATCGCTGAGATCAAATGTACTATATGAAAACACCAACTGAGAGAGCACACTATTTCAGACAATTGATAAGTGTCAGATGGATCATGGATGTTTCCAGACGCAATATATTTTACATTTATTGGACTGTCAAATTAAGTGAAGTTCAGATTTTTTTTCCATATAATAACTGAGATGGCCGTTATCGGTGTTACTTGGAGGAAATTTTCGTAGATATGACAAGTTATATTTAGAAACATAATCACTCGATATAATATTACCCATATTTATTTGGTTTTCGCATGAAATTTGAAGCAAGACGTGGCGCAGGGCACAGGAGTGCGACTGTAAACGCGACTGGTTGTATATTTTCAAGGTTAGGTAGGTTTAATATTTTCAATTCTTCGCCCTGACAACGAGGTGTTGAGTTCCAGCACTCAAAACATAATGCCTTTTGGTTGGCACATTTGGTAGAAACTGGAAATCGGACAATCTTAATGAGAATTATATTCAGTAGAGATGGATGCGGAAAGGCGTATTGCTGACGGTAACAGTGCCTTAGCTGCATTGATTAGACGGCGAAACGTCAGCTTAGCTGATCGAATCCGCAATGAAGAGATACACAGAATGGCAGTCAGTACTAGCGAGGATGTCACGGTGAGAATGAAGAAGAACGTGCTCAGCTGGTTTGGGCACGTTGTACGAATGAGTGATGAAAGACTGATAAAAAGGTAAATGACGGAAAAGTGAGCGGTAAGAGGTAAGGGGGGACCTCGGTTGGCTTAAAAAGCATGAGGACCCCCCCGAAAGATGCATGCATGAAGAGGTCGATGACAGTGGACGAGGTAAAAAAGGTATGCAGAGATTTGGCGCCACGTTCTCTCTGACCACCCACTAGGGTTACAACGTGAAGATAATTTAGTTCTCAATGAGAATGTATCATAACACTTGGTTTCCTCTGCCTACCTACCTTTGTGTGGGATACAGCGGGAAGCTTAAAGAAAAAAAAATGATGTAGTAAGTTAGTCGTGACGTAAGAGTCGTAAAGAAGTAAGTCGCGTAACAGTTCCTTAAAAACAATATTATATTTTATTATTATTATATAGTTGGAGCTTTCACTATCACATTTGGCAAGGAGCCCAGCGGCGAGCGTCACGGCTACGCGGCGTCGAGACGACTACGTATCCCGAACCACGTAACAGCTGGTCTGCGTAAAAATCCTGTTTATTTCCATCATCAGACAATGTTAAATGGTAAATATTGGCACTGCGTCACGGTTCGTGGTTGCGAACTCTTCATATAGATAACTGTATTGCCACATCCAAATTAGCTCCTAGCAACAAGTTCCATAATATAATTATGTCACATAGTTTTTTTTATTTATAAATATGTAAATAAAGGCCTTTATCATTTTTTTACATTCCAAATTAACACTTTATCTGTATTTCTCTTTGATTTAAAAAAAATAAATGTTTAATATGGCCTTAGTGTTTAAATTGTATTAATTGATCTTAGGCCGCGTAGCAACGATATACAATATGTTATCAGAAGTACCAGTCCAATCGCATAGTATACTACCAAAGATGATTCCGTGACAAATTTAACCCTAGGGGTGACCAATTCGCAACGTCAACGTCGTTAAGATCCGGACGGAGACCGTGTCATTGAGATAACAGTGGAGAATGGATTTTTGGCTCTTATTTAGACGTTTGAGTAATCAACTGTTTAAATTAGAAATAGATAACAATAGTTGATAATGTTTTTACAGTTTAAACAATAATTAAATATGTATGTCTTAAATAAGTACTTCTTTATTTTATTTTTCTTCAGCTTCACGCTGTATCACGCGTGTAACAAACAGGGTGGGCAAGGGAGCCTAGTGTTAAGACATTCTACTCTCCACTTTCCGCGGAAGGAGGCATTGGAAGCTACTGTATACTTTATCTTGGACCGAGGTCTGTAATCTGTTTATTAATGTGTTAGATAAACGAACTTTAAATATTCTAAATGTAATTTACCTAAATAAATAAAAATCAGCTTCACACTGTATTGCTGTACACAGTCGGGTAGGCAGAGGTAAACTAGTATTTAGACACTCCGTTCCCCGCTTCCTGCACAATCCTGGAGGTATTGCGTGTTGAGTGGCAGAACTCAACGCCGCGCTTAGCCTCGACACCAGAGCGAAGAAATGGAAACATAAATTTAAATAAATATTTCATCTCGAGTGGGGATCGAACCTACAACTGGTAGGCTTTATAGTCACATTTTGTGCCCCTGCGCCACGACTGGCCTCACCTAAATCGAACAATGAAAATATAAATAATTTGTACAGTAGGAAAGTAACAATTATTGCATGTACAGAGTACGTGTAAACTACGACCCCTGACTGCGTCACTAGACACTAGCGCAGGGGTTCCCAACCTTTTCTTGATCAAGGACCACTTTTTTAATCATTTTTGGTAGCAGAGACCACTATGTAGGTATAAGTCAGTCCGTCAGTGTCACAATCGTGTGACTGTATACGCGAAGGTTGTGGGTTCGATTCGCAATATATCGTTCGCGGACCATATTTAGGCCTCTGCGGACCACTGGTTGGGAACCACTGCACTAGCGTCACTGGTTGTTTTAATGACCTTAAAATTTAAATTAACATTTCTACAGATTTGTCTTTAACTACTAACTGTACAAATATGGTATCCAACAATAGGATAATAATAGGTTTTAATCTGATAATCAACAATTAAATCTTGCCAAATATGATCTCATGGGCTTGTAATTTGTCTGCGTTACGTCATACAATGTCATATCTGTGTACACGGAAGACATAATATTAGAGTTCTGATTGGTTCTTGTTATTTATTTTTTTAAAGCTTCACGCTGTATCCCGCATATAGCAGGGTAGGCAGAGGGAACGTGGGTACCTAATGTTAAGACATTTTGGTCCCCACTTTCCACAGAATTCTCGAGGCATTGCGTGTTGAATGGTGGAACTCAACACCACGGTTTGCCTCTTTACCAGAGCGAGGAAACAAAAATAGTTGATAATTTTTTATTATTTATTTATAATTAAATAATTATATATTTTTCTAAAAAATTAATAAATTTATTTTCTTTTTGTTAGTTCCTACTAGAATAGAATACATAAGAAAAAAAAATTATAGCAATTTAAACAGATTTAAGCGCTACGAATGTGTAGACTTCTTGAGTACACAACTACACCTATAAATATGTACATAATAAATGAGGTAATGAGGACAGTCGTGGCGCAGTGGCACAAAGTGTGACTGTAAAACCGATTGGTTGTGGGTTTGATCCCCACTCGAGGAGATGAAATATTACTAACATTTATACTTCCATTTCTTCGCTCTGGTGTCGAGTCAAAGCGCGGGGTCGATTTCCACCACGATTATCGCCACTTATCACGCAATTCCTTTAGAATTCGGCGGAAAGCTGATTTAAATGTTTCAAGTACCATTTGTGTTGATAAGGTCGAGAGTCAAGATCTACTGCGTAAGATTAGCAAATCTATTATAGCGATTCGTATTTTTAGAATTATTTGCTTGATAAATAAATTGCCGCGAGGGGTAATTTAGTTTCTACTCTGTTCTACTCAACTTTGCTATAACATTTGGTATATTTTTTATTAAAAAAGACTCTAATGTAAATATTATATTTATATTTGTTATTCTATTACTAATTATAAAACAAATACCGTAGCGTTTGGCGCTCCGTTCTCTCTGACTAGGGATACAGCGTGAAGATAAGTTTTAAACTATCAGCTTCACGCTGTATCCCGCACACAGCAGGGTAGGCAGAGGGAACCTAGTGTTAAGACACTCCGTTCCCCACTTTCTGCCGAATTCTGGAGGCATTGCGTGTTGACTGGCAGAGCTCAACGCCGCGCTTAACCTCGACACCAGAGCGAAGAAATGGAAATATCAATTTAAGTTAATATTTCATCTCCTCAAGTGGGGATCGAACCCACAACCAATCGGTTTTACAGTCACACTTCGTGCCCCTACGCTACGACTGGCCTCTAGTTTTAAACTATAAAGTAATTTAAATGTTCATTTAATAGATATTCATTAATTAATCTTAGACGCATTACAAATATAAAATATTTAATTTGGAATTCAAATTCGTCACGATGTCACAGCAATACATACATATCTACATTTTTTCCCATAAAGAGTATTGGTAGGTATATAATTAATAATAATTAGCTTCACGCTGTATCCCGCACAAAGCAGGGTAGGCAGAGGGAACCTAGTGTTTAAGACACTCCGTTCCCCTCTTTCTGTCGAATTCTGGAGGCATTGCGTGTTGAGTAGCAGATATCAACGCCGCGCTTAACCTCGACACCAGAGCGAAGAAATGGAAATATAAATTTAAGTAAACATTTCAATCTCCTTGAGTGGGGATCGAACCCACAACCAGTCAGTTTTGCAGTCACACCTCGTGCCGCTGCGCCACGACCGGCCTCTGGTAGGTATATAAATTACGATAAAAAACAAATATAAATTTGACATTGCCGCTTAGTCTGCTGAATTTTATCACTATCTTTTTTCTCCCAAAACCAATTAAATTGAATCAAAATTTCAATTGTTATTGTACTTCATTTATTTCCATATTAGTATCAAAAATAATAATTTTAATGAAGATATTCTAAATATTAAATATAAACACCGAAACGAAAACGAAAGTATATCAATCAACACCCACGTGTTTTTAAATAGCGCTACCGTCTATCCTTTATGTTTACATCACTGATTTTTTATAAATAGTGACACGCGTCGCCGACACTTATCGATTTTTATTCGAATTTTGACCTGAGAAGTATTTAGCACACGCATTTGTTTACTTTCTTTTCTTTTGTTGCAATTTTTTTTAATAAAAGAAAAAAAAAAATAAATGACAGAAAAATATTGTAATAATAAATAATAAACAACTTACCTTAAAACATAGGCATCAACTTGCTCGCTCTGTGTGAAAGAAATTATTTCACATCGGACTATCTTCAATACATTCTCCCATTGCTGGCTGCAAAGAAAATATAGAAAAATGTCACTTAAATATTAATTATATGATATTTTTCAGCTTTACGCTGGATCTTAAATAAAGCACGGTAGGCATAGGGAACCTAGTTATTAAGATGATCCGTTGCTCACTTTACGCCGAATTTTTAAGACATTAATTCATGAGTGGCGATACTACCGGTGGCGGTACCAGAGCGAAAAACTTAAAATATTAACAAATAATAATTCATTCCTCCGAATAAGTATCGAACCCACAACCGTCGGGCTTACAGTGACACGGATGATAAGAAAAAATATAATTCCAAACATTTTTATAATGAAATAAGTGTAAAAATATTATAATAATTAATATTATATTAACACAAAAATAGGCCACCAAACTTTAATTATAATTATCGAGAAAAAATTATATAATTTAACCAAGCAAAATAATTGGGGTGGTTAAAGAGATCCATCAAAGAGTGCAGTTATAATGATTGCGAGAACTTTTTGTAGGAACCAGTTCTGAAAATCTGCGTCATTATAATATTTAAGCTGAACTTGCTGGCAATTTAATTTTGCGGGTATTATAAAAAGTTATTTCTTTAAAAAAAATGTTTTATAATTAATTTAATTATTTAAAATTTATATTTATATTAAGGAGGAATAATAAAAATTTGTGTTTTTTTTAAATAGACTTAAGTGTACAACATAGGTGAATTGTATGAATCAATAATAGTCTTCCATAAAAAAAAACACATTAATTATAAAGTAATTATTTAAATTATATTCTAAATTACTTATTCAGAAATCAAATCAAGTGCCTCCACAGTAGTGGCCTCCGGTCAAGCACAAGTCGAAGTCGCCGGTCCACTATTTTATAACCGGCATTCGAAACAGCTGATTCTAGAAGCTTCCATAACAAAAACAATTTCAAGAGTGGTCGACAAAAAAGTCTAATTGCGAAAATCTCACGACATATACTATGTTGTATTTCAATAATAATTATTACGTAAAGATTTGAGTGTTTGTGAAAGTATTTATCGAGTTAATTATGATAAAAAAATATAATGAAAAAATGGTTTACCGGTAACCTCAAACAGCACTGTGGTCGCTGAAACGATGTATGAAACTTGTTTTTGTTACCAAAAAGCAAGTACTCACCGTGTAATTTTTCTGAGGTCCGCGTGCTTTACCGGCGTAAACCAAATTTCGATCAATTTTTCGACACCCTCAAAAAATTGATCATTACTCTCACTATTGGATATTATCTCCGTTTCGGCCATAATATCGTTATGTTAGATTTATTTGAAATTAATGTAATTGAGGTTCGCTCTTGAAACACACCCACACTATCTGAAGCTCGGAAGTTGACTGAAAGTGAATCAGCTGAATGAAACAAAATTATTGGCAAACTGCAGGTGATAGAGGAAGAGGACCGGCTTCTCTTTCTGGCAGAGCGAGCGAGTCGCGACGGCGCGCTGTCGATGTCGAACCAAAAACTAGTGAAGGATTTGGCGTTCGGAGATTTTATAGCACAGAGTAATAACATGCAGAGTTCACCTTCTTATCGCTTTTAAATGTTGCCATCTTATAATATATTTATTTAGTTAAAAAAAACACAATCATATCTAACAGGGTTCTGTGTTATTTTCCACAACAAGAAATATTAAAATAAAATATATTTATGATGACTATGAAAAACATTTGCTTTACTAGCCCTAGCTTCATAGAAATTTCAATAAGACTAAGACAAGATGACTCAAGATTCAAATTTTACATATGAAATGTATGTGTAAATATGTCCCCTTTCTAATAAGACAATGGATAAATAATCTTTTGGCCACCCAACACCGTCTACATGCATAATCAAAGGTATGTGATGATGATATTATAATAAAAATAATAAAATCAGAGCTGGCTATTGTGATGTGGTTCACAGATTGTGTCATGATGGTTCTGGTCTTCGATTCTCACCAGTAGACAAGTGTGATCGCATCCTGCCTGCCTTCATAACATGCAATGCCTTGAAGAACACAGTGGCCTATATGATTTACTTTATCTACTCTGCTATGTAGAGGATAAAGTATGAAAATAAAAAAAGGAGAATAGATTAAGATTAATTTATTAATTTACAGGCAATACTCACTTATTCACTTCATTTAGTCACATTCTGTTATATTCTAATTTGAAGATTAGGGGAAACCCATAACAATGTAACACTACATTAGGGGCCGTTCAAGTATTACGTGAGCACTGTAGGGGGCGGGGGGGTCTTGGGTTTGCTTATTTTGACGTGTTCAATGAAATATTTTTAAAAGGGTTGCTTATTTTTGATGACGTAGTGGAAGTGAAAGGGGGGGGGGGGGGGGGGG
>JAATLQ010037105.1:0-18417 GCA_013421005.1 Heliconius erato x Heliconius himera | reverse complement strand
CAAAACATCTGTAAATAAAAAAAGGATTTATCTGAATCTATATAATATAAAACGTTACATAAAAAAATAACTGAAATTTTTACTACTTATTTTAATATAACGTAAATAAAATATATACAACATAAAATAAACTATATATCATAAATTTTCAAAAGAAGCGACAAGTCTGTGCAGTCTTCCGCCTTCAGAACTTTTTATTAGTTTAATATTTCTTTTTAAAATTGGGATATCAGGATATATATCTTCTTCTTTCTCATCTTGGCAAAAATCTTCTATATTTGGTTCTAAGTCTTTTTTAATAGTCGTTTTGTTTTTGGATATTCTTTTGTCATGCTTGTTTTGGGCATTTGAGACATCCGCATTCAGTTCTACTAAGTTTTTATATATTCTATCATTGAAATGAAAATTCAATTTTTTTGTCACCTGAAATAGATTGAAATTGTATAGTTTTTTTTATATTTTAAATATATACATATATATAAAAAAGCATTATGAATTTTAGAATTTGAAAACTAGAATATAAAAGGCAAAATTTCTAAAATGATGAGAATTTTTATATAAAGGCTGTAAAGGCGGTAAGACAGTGCCTTTATTGTAAATGCAATAATTGTTATGGGTTCCATATCAAAGGAATGTTAACATTTAATTTTTTTCTATACTATTTTCTTAAAATACCTGTTGAGTGGCAGAACTCAATATGAACATGTTCTTACATTCATGCTCAAATGTCTCAAATGTGGGCAGAAAATGGCCAAAGAGTATCTTAACACTTTGTTATTTCTGCCTATCAAATACTTTAAAGCATGAATTATGAAATGGTAGAAGTGATCTTACCTTAGCACTTATTTGAGCTCTATCAATGTTCAAATCTTCCGGAGAAAGTGAAGGTGGTACTGTTTTTCGTACATCACATAAATAGTTTGCTAAAGCTTCGCTTGAGCACAACTTTGGCTCATCAAGACTATCTTTCTGTATAATATGTTTGCTTGATATCTTCTTACTCGTTTTCGAAGGACCCGCATCAACGTCGTGAACACCTTTAAGTTCTGTCCGTATTCTCGATTCATAATTTCTAAGCAACGTTTTCTTAACTTTTGGATCGGCAACGGCTTTTTTCATTTTTGATGACATAAGTATTACTCTATCAGGTGTGATATACTAGACTTTTACCAAAAATAGAAAGTATGTTTCTTTGACTATGGGGTTCCGAAAGTGCCAAAAATAGAAAAACACTTTGTTATCGAAATTATTCAAATTCTATTTACATAAAAGATCAGTAATTTTTGGTCAGTAAGTATTCGTTTTGTATTCAAAATTCGCATTTTATAAATTTAAGTTATTAAAATCTATCGTATCTGTAATGGTTTTGTTTACTTTGTCTTCAATTATCATATGATTTAAATTTGAAACTTAAGATAACGGCAGACAAAAGACAGAACGAAAGTGTCAATGTCAGAATGTCATTTTTTCAGATAGCTTACATTTAAAGAATAAAAATATTATAATAACTGTTTAAAAAAAATATTTCTATGAAAACATTACCAAAATATAAATATAATATTCGGGCACTAAGAAGCACGTATTAAAAAATGTATAATTTTTATTTTTGACAACAGTGACGTAAAAAATGGCAAGATAATTTGGATTATATGATAATTTACATTTAATCTAAAAAAATCGCCTTAATTTTATAATTAATGCACGTTTGTGCGTTGCACATTTTTTGCATACCGTATTGTAGGAAAACGCACTAATTTATGAAAAAGGAATTAAAAGATATGCGTCATTCATGTAAATAAAAAATATTTTTTTAAAAAGTGTAGCATATGAGTATTGAGTATGGTCTACATCTCATCATTATTTATATGTAATATACTAATCTATAATTAATAGGTTTTTATATATATGTAAACTGCTGATGACGTCATTTATGAACTTGCCAATCATATCTATTATCTACTGAATAGAACAATAAACCGTACGGTAAAGTACAAAGAATAGTTATTACATTTTAAATTATGCATGTCGTCTGTAAGTTTTCATCACATATGACAGAACATAATTTGACATTATATGTCAAAAAATGTCACTGCCAGATTACATGCAACGAAATATTTTAATATTTCACTGAATATTAGTGCTTTAATAAAGTTGTGATTTAATCATTTCTTCTTGCTACAATTTAATATTTTATAAAATATAATGAATAAAAACAGTGTAGAGATCGATTTTGCCGTACGTTATATATTTTAAAGCATTCTTATTATTTTTTATTATGCTTGATATTCGCCACATAAGTAAAGATTTTTATGTTTCAGAATCCTAATAATTTTCCGGTAGAAAATGTTACAATATCTATTACAAATGCTGGTGTAATACAACATGTGAAGGCTTTGGTATGATCTTATTTTATGTTGGATTTTGTGTTATTGATATACGAAAATTTGATTTAAATATTTAACCCAATATTTTACAACTTACAACATGTTGCACAATTGTTTGTATAAAACATAAGTTCAGCTTATATTCTTTTGTTTCTAATATTAATTATATTAAAATTTTAAAATGTTCATTTGTTTTTAAAGGATCCATATTGGGTGGTAAAAAAAGATTTTATACAATATGAAAGACCTCCATATGGCCCTGACCTGTTACTTGGTTCAGTGGATGCCTGGAAAACTAAAATGGACTTGTTTTTAGGAAATCTGAAATGGTTGCTTAAATTAGAGCATCATAGGTACAAATAAACTTTTTGAATTATATTGAATTAAATTTTTATTTACTTTTTATTTGAATTTATAAGATAATTAATATTTTTAGGTTTTGGAGTACTATATTATATCATCCTCAATGTATGGATGCAATAATTTCCTTTATACAAGAAACAAACCCCCCATATATCGAATTATATGATAGTAAAGATGTACAGAAATTATATGAAGATATTAGAAGACATGTTTTAGTTGTATTTAGTAGACTTGTAACTAATAAAGAAAGTAAGGTGAGTTACATGATAGAATTTTAAAAAATGTGTAATATGTTACTTTATTTTTTTTACCATGCAGTGAATATCTGTTTAAGTAATAATATATGTATTAGAATTATTTATACAATAGTTAAATATAAATTAAACATTTTTAATGTGATATTGGTTATTACGGACATGGCAGTACTGTGAGACAACTCTCAAATCAATAGTTGTGGGCTCAATCTCCTTGCAGGGGAATGACTTATACTCATTGATTTGTTTTGGTAAGATAAAGCCTAATATTAAATAACTATTTTCTTTTAATATGTATTAATTGTTTTATAGATATTAATTACATTACTGTATTTATACAAAAAATATATTAAGGAAATTAAATATAATAGTAAAATAAAAAAGAGTACGAACCAAGTGTCTGTAGTGCTGAACTAAATAATAATAAAAAAAAACATTAAGTACCACCAATTAAACTTTATAATGCCTTGAATTTGGATATTGGGCGGAGAATTGAGTATTTCAACAATAATAAAAGGAGAAAAGTTAAAAAAGTAATTTAATTGAACTTATAATTTCAGTCCCAATGGATGACTAAAGAGTACTTGGCAGATGTCATTTATGATAATTTCATATTTACAATACCGGTATTATGGGATTTATGTCTAACTTATGGTGCTGACAATCCAAGACATATATCAAAACTGATGGAAACTGTGTTCAGCATACAACCGAAGTACCAAAATGATGCTATACAGGCTTTAATATTTGTACAAGAGGTATGTATATTTTAGTATATTTATGTATGTATATTTTAGTATATTTTATGGAATATTTGGCCTTTTTTTATTGAGGTAAATAAATTTTGAATGTAAGTTAATTAATAACATAACCAGTTGGGTAGTTAGAGGGAACTACAAAGTAATTTGGGGACAATGGTATATTTTAACCTTTTTTTAAAATTTGGGTAAATATTTTTTTTTGTATGTTCATTAATAACTCTTAACAGCAGGACAGGCAGAGATAACTATAAAGCCTTTAATTAATTTGATTCTCAATTTTTTATATTTGTGATGAATGCCTAAACTCCACAATCATTCAGTAATTTATGAATAACCTAAATAGTGGCATACAATAATAAAATAATTTTAATAATAAACAGTCTTTCTAGGCTTTCAAGTATATAATGTTGCAAGTTAACAAAGATTATGAAAGTGAAGAACCGCCAAACCTCCCAGAGACATTTAAAGGTTTTAGTGAAATAAGGCGGCCTTCAGGGAATAAAAATCAGGATAAGTTAACATTTGATATATTAAAAGATTTAGTTATACATATGTTGGACACTGCCATGACATTAAGGATATATGTAGAAGTGTATCCTGCGGGAGCAGAGTTGATGAAAAAAACTAATTTTGTTTTAAGGTGAGATTTTGTATTGTTTTATTAATATCTATTGAAATAAATTTCTTTTCGACATTTGATTATTATTATTATTAGTAAATACTTAATGAAAACAAAAATTAAATCAGTTCCATGCAGTATCCTGCACACAGCACGGGACATAGAGGGAACCTATTGTTAAGACACTGTGTTCTTCATTTTCCGCCGAATTCTAGAGGCATTGCAATTTAATTATTTTTGTTTTCTCAAGAAATAGAATTTCAAAGATTATAAAATATTAACAGACCCACTTTTTCAGTATAGTCCAACTCTATGAATATGGAATTCCACATTTATATGAAAGACTTATGGAAGTGGGAGATGAAACAAGTATATCATATACAGAAGTGGAAGGATATATAGAATTGGCCCGAATTGAGCTCATAGATATTGTGAAGGAAGTCCTGGCAGTATACAAGAATGCTATTTTGAATAGAGAGTAAGTTTTGTTTTGTTTCTCATTTATGGCAGTGGTGGTGCAAGGGCATAAGCGTGCGTCTGTAAACACGTCAGGTTGTGGGTTCGGTTCAGTCTCACTCAAGGAAATTAATATTTAATATTTCCATTTCTTCACTCTGGTAAGGAAGGGTCTGCCGTTCAACACGCAATGCTTCCTAAATTTGACGGAAATGACATGATTCAATTTAAAATGATAAGTATTATATGTATAATGATTAATTTTAAATTGGTTATCATCTAGCATTTGATCTTATATAATAATATTAAGCTTATATCAACTTAAAATGGTAGGCAGAGGGAACGCAATGTTAAGACACTCCGTTCCCCACTTTCTGCCGAATTCTGGAGGCATTGCGTGTTGAGTGGCAGAACTCAACGCCGCGCTTAACCTCGACACCAGAGCGAAGAAATGGAAATATAAATTTAAGTAAATATTTCATCTCCTCGAGTGGGGATCGAACTCACAACCAGTCGGTTTACAGTCACACCTCGTGCCGCTGCGCCACGACTGGCCTCAATCAACTTAAAAAAAATGTATAAAAATGGTCATGAATACTTCCTGTATTTAACAGTTTCGTCATAGATTAAAAAAGAGTCAAATTAGTTATTAGCATGTGAAAGAAATCTGTGGATTTTTTTGCAGAGTTTTCGTATAAGATTATTTGGCGCAAATATTTTATATCGTGAAGTTTAAATATTGTAATAAAAAAATATTATAATAAGAAAAAATAAACATATTATTTGCTTGACCCCTAATATGTTATGAATTCTTTAAATTACACAGGATTTATGATTTAACTTCTATCATATATCTTTAAAAGTGGGGAATTTATGATCCATAAATATCATATACTGTATATTACAGTGAGATTTTGAATTATACTAAAAGGGGAATTCCCTTTGGAGAGATAACATTTAAAAAATATTATTTGAGGAATCCCCCTAGAACATTATTGTCTCAATTCTTTTGAAAAATCCCGTAAAATTTTATAATAATGCACTTAATACATAGATATAATTTTTATATTATACATATTTGTATTAACTATAATAATAATATAGATAAGGGCCAATGTGTTAAAGAAATTAAATATAAAAAATATATATTTTTTTTCAATTTCACGCTTTATTTAGCATATGGCATCGTAGGTAAAGAGAGCCAAGACACTACGCTCTCCACATATCACGCTGTGTCAGTTCACTTTGTTTTGCTCAAGCCGGAAAATGAAAATAATTCATTGCCCCAAGTGTCATAATGGCCACTGATTTAATGAAAACTATTGATTATTAAAATATGAAATTTATTTATTATTTTTTGTGATAGACGAATATTCTTCATTTCTATCGTTGCGAATTGCGAAGATTCAAGATAGTAATGCAATATCTTTGCTTATCTTGTAAAATGAACAATTAATTTGAAAATTAATTAATGTGTTATGTTTCTCAACAAATAGATGATTTATAATTAATGGCATTATGGTCTCTTATGAGGCCATCGTGGCGTAGTGGGACAACGTGTGATTGTAAACGCAATGATCGTGGATTCGATCCTCACTAGGGAAAATGTTTACATTTGAATTATTTTTGATTCCCCGCTTTAGTCAACAAGCTGCGGCGTGGAGTTCCGCAACTCGTCACGCAAAATCTCACATATTTATCGAAAAAAAGTTACCGAGTGTATTCATTTCTGACTACCCCGGTATACGGGAAAAGTTGCTTTTTTTCTTAAATATTATTTTTTTTATGCAGAGGCAGTATTATAACAAACGTTGAAGCGTATTTGTCGTTGATGATGGACGTGCTATCAGAAAGGCTTCTTATAAAAGACTACCACGCGTGCTACCCTGTACACGATGACCTGGAGATGTTGAAACAGGCATATCCTGATATGTATCCTTTATATTATAACTAGCTCTAACCTGCGGTTTCGCACGCATGGTCAAATGGAAACTAGGATTTGTGCTTAACACAATATATTCTAAGTGCGGCAGGTAGCTCTGATCGCAGGTACAGTTTTGGACGACTAAAGTACGTGTGGTAGAGTCACGTCGCCAGCATTGGCAACACGCATGGGCTGAATCGACCGGACCATTACCACCCCCGGCATTTAAAACCGGCGTGAAGTAGTGGCTTTATACCACTGCGTTTCGCATCAGGTAGTGCCGGGCTCCGGCGCCCGGCGGCATCAGGTGACCCGCACGCTCGTTTGCCTTGTCCTTTTCCATAAAAAAGAAAAAACAGTGGCTCACGTGAAAACAATTAAAGTGACGTAACATAAACTTTACTCCATCTTCCTCGAGAAACGAACTATCCAAAACAAAAATATATTATTTAATTAGAACTAATAATAACTTAGGTGAGTGCTTTCAATCAAACATTTTAAATTTATAAAGTTTGTAAGGATTTATGTACATTCTATATGTGTTTGTTTCGTGTTTTTTTGTATATGTTGCTGATAACGTAATAACATAATGTGAATATTGTAGAAATTTTTAAAAGTATTCCTTATAAGTAAATTTTTAAATATTTTTTTGAATCTTTAACTCATAAACAGTGATACAGTAAAAACTGATTTCATATTACAAGCGATATATTCTAACATAGACGAACCGATCCCTGAAGAACTGTCAAACACAAATATCACAGATAACCTAATCAATGGCCATTTAGAGACCATAGAGAACATACCAGGGCCGTCCAAAGAGACGGAAATACCAAATAATATTAGGGAACAGTCTTTAATAAGTGAAGTGAAGGATATTTTACCACATTTGGGCGATGGGTACATATTAAAGTGTTTGCAACACTACGACTTTAGTGCTGAGAGGGTTATTAATGCCATTTTGGAAGACAATCTCGCTGATAATTTGAGAGGTGAGTCAGCGTTTGTGTATTTTGTTTTTGAAAAAGGGTAAATTATATAATGATATAAATTACATTTTTACCAAAACTTAATTATTGTGAGCTATTTTATAACATTTTTAAAGAAAAACACTTATTAAGAAAACGTATAAAAATTTGAACATAGCGGGATTTGTACCCGCGCCTCTTTGGAAACCGGCTATGCGCTCTGCCCAACAAAGCTATACGTTCTGATCGAGATAAGTCAAAATTCTTATACACTTGTTACAACTTATTTGTGTTGTTACCATCTCTGTAGGGAGATTTTTACAAAAGAATTTCGACGTAGCTCGATGAGAACGTATAGCTTAGTAGGTCAGAGTGCTTGGTTTTCGAATTTGGTTTCCAAATTTTTATATGTTTCTTAATAAGTATTAGGAGCCATTTTTTAAATTTATATGACAATGTGGTATCCTTGAGGATATCTTGTATGAGAAAGCACTATATGTAAGCCCTGAGAAAACTCTACATTGTTGTCCTTCAAGAGTAGAGTAAAATAAATCATCTTAACATTGTATCCTGCACACAGGAGAGTAGACAGAGGGAACATAGTGTAAATACCCTCCGTTCCTCACTTTCCGCAGAATTTTTCAAAGTATTGCGTGTTGAGTGACGGAACTCAACGTCGGGCTTTTGCGTTGGTGCCAGAGCGAAGAAATCAAAATATTAATAAATAATCATTCATTCTTTCGAGTGGATTTGACCCCACAACCTTCGCATTACAGTCGCACCTGCGCCACGACGGCCTAAAAGAGTAGAGAACAGTAGAATATCTTCTTCCCAATGGAGACATTTGCTCAATATTTAGGCAAAGCTCAATATTTTATTAACACACCCCAAATTAGAATCGAACTCACAACAATAATACAATAATTCAGACTTATATTTCATTTGTAGGTCTAGACACAAGCTTACCAATAATCCCTGAAGATCCTGTAGACAATAAATATTTAGAAACTGGTATACAAAGGCTGAATGTATTTGACGGCGACGAGTTCGATATAATGACTCGGGATGATGTGGACCTCTCCAAAATACATGTGGGAAAGAAAAGGGACAAATATAAAGATATAAAGGACATGTTGGATGACAAAACTGAAGTTAAGAAGCGTGTGGATATATATAGTAAATATAAGTGAGTAGTATTTATTTTTTACCGTTACGTTGTATTTCGTTTTCATCAGTGTGGGTAGAGGAAACCTAGTGTTAATTGGGAAACAGAGAGTCCATTATCTACTGATTTTCGAAAGATTGCCACGTTTTGTCTTGTTACTAGGGCAAGGAAATAAAAATACTTCAATACTCCGAGTGGAAATCGAAAAGAAGGCTCCTGTATTTATTTATAATTTTTAGGGTTTTTTTATCTTTACAATTTTTTTAGAATGTTGTCCTTTTTTTTTTCGGGCCAATTTTTTTTGCTATTCTAAAGTGGGTATGAACCACCCGGCCTCCCACTCTTCCTATGCCCATGCGTACAAGCGTAAATAGACGTTTATATCAATTTATGTGAGACTACTCTATGCGTACTTCTACAAACAAGTCAACTGTTCTCCCCCCCAGCCTGGTGTGCGACGAGGAGAACATGTACTCGGACGAGTACGACGACACGTACGACTCGGACGGCGTGACGCCCGCCGCCGACGCCGACGAGCGCCGCCCCGTCGTCACGCCGCGCGCGCTGCAGACCCGCCGCGACGTACAGGTACGACGGTATTTTGTTACTTTTACGGCCCCGGGCTCCGTACGCTAAGCAAAACGTACGGAACTGAATCCTTATAGGATCATTTTGTGGACCCTCTTAAATGCCATAAAAGAGGTAATTTATAGTTGAACCAGAGACAAGATGATGACAGAATGATTTTCTTAAAAATATTAATATTTAAAATTTTTATTATATTGACTTTAATATTTATTATTCTTTAAATGGTGAATTGTAGGATACAAAAGCATTGTTAGATAATCCTAGCAATGCCTTTATATACTACAATAATATATTTGTTATTTTAATTAGCTTAAAAGAATTGTGGTCACTTCTTTGGACACTACTAAAGATACTTCTATATTGAGCGGAATCATCCAACTAGATGTCCTCAAATGTGCAAAAAGTTAACAATATAATCACCCCACATCGCATTACATTATTAACCCTTGTTCAATTATAATTTTAAGGAGGAATCTGAAGAATCGGACGAGGCAGAAGAAGAGAAACCTACGAATAGTAGAAGTAAATTGGACTTCTGCGTGAACCCCGAAGAGATGAGAGCTCGGAGGGAGGCTAACTTCCAGGCGAAACGAGGACGAGGAGGGTACCGCCCGCCGCCGCCGAGGTGTGTATGCTTACTACATAACTAAGATAGCGTCGTTGGGGTAATATCGCTAACGGGTCTAGATCGTGTAGATCAAATAAATAAAAAATACAGCTTCACGCTGTATCCCGCAAACTGCAGGGTAGGCAGAGGAAACCTACGAGTAGTGTTAAGACACTCCGTTTCCCATTTTCTGCATGGAGGCGTGTTTAGTGGCAGAACTCAACCCCGCACTTGTCCTCCACACCAGAGCGAAAAAATGGAAATATAAATTTAAGTAAATATTTCATTTCCTCGGGTGGGGATCGAACCCACAACCAGTCGGTTTTACAGTCACATTTTGTGTCCCTGCGCCACGACTGGCGTCAAGTAGATCAAATTATCGTCGATTATCCGTTCAGTAAGACTATGATAGTCTAAAAATGTATGTCCAAATCGACGGTAATTTCTTTTTATAAGGTGTTGACCTATTAGAGATCATACCCTAACGTATCTTACTACTTATGTGAGTAGTTATGGCACAGTACGACAACGTCTGACAGTAGTAACGCAGTAGTCGTGGGCTTAATTCCCACTCGAAGAGATTTATAGTTTTTATTTACTCTGCTATATGTATGCGGGAAATTAAAAAAAATGTATTACTATTTACAGTAAAACACATTCATAAGTAACATTCAACATAAACAATGTACACGGCAGGGTAGGCAGAGGGAACCTAGTGTTAAGACACTCCTTTCCCTATTTCCGCCGAAATATGGAAGCATGAAGCCTGAGTAGCGGAAATCAACGCCGCGCTTCAATCAACACTAGAGCGAAGAAAATGGAAATATAAATATTTTTTTTATTAATTTTTTTTTATAACAAAAAAAATCCATTTTCTCGAGTGGGGATCAAACCCACAACCAATCGCGGTTACAGTCACGCTATGTGCCCCTGCGCCACTACTGGCGCAAACAATGTTATATATGTATATCTTAATATAAGCAAAAATATGAAACCAATAAAGCACAATAGCGTTACGTAGAAATAAGAAATAGATTAAGAAATATTCGGTGAAAATTCGTAAGCAAATAGTTAGCAAATGGGAAATATTAAAATTTTACCTTATGTTATGTATATATGTAGTATAGTGTAGATATAAATGAGAACAAAGACAGAAAGTATGCCAATTTTACAATCCCAACAGAAGGAACAAAGATATAAAAAGTCTTCTGGTCCACGCCAGGGGATCAGTGAAATAAAAAAAATGCTACTGTTAAATAGTTTCATTAAAAACATAGTATTTTTTTTATATTGAAAAGAAATAAAAAAAACATATTAAAAATGTAAAAAATTTAAATAATAGAATTTAGAGTAAGATAAATGCGCTCTAGCCCGCTTATCTTAAATAGTACTGCGGCATTTCCGCTACACACAAAACAAAAAAATTGAACTATCAAACTTATTATGCAATTTTGAAGACTAATTATAAGTACTGAGTATTTTTTAAAATAGTTAAAAATATATATTCTTATTGAGCATTTTGATAATTTATCATTCATAAAAAAAACTTATCAAGATTGACATTTAAAAAAATAAAACATATTCTTTACAGAAATACAGACGTAATAGGTAAACCCAAAGGCCAAGGGCAAGAAAAAGAAGTGCTATTAAATAGGGAAAAGAAAGAAAAAACTAAATCAGCCCGAGCCAACCACAACAGAAGACAAGGGGCGCAGTGGAAACGGAGCCAGGGGATGATGCCTTCATAAATTGTTATAAACTATGTTAAATAAAACTGATTTTAAACTGATATATATAGTGTTTTTACCGGTTTCAAAGTGTTAGTCTGCACTATGTATAGAAAATTAAAAAACATAAAATTTATGAAGTTCTCTCTCTCTAGCCTTTGGGAGCCATCCAAGCGCCTATAATATTAAGGTGTAACATAGAATAGAAAACGCAGTTTAGTGATAACAGCACTGGGACGGCTTCAAAGTGGCACAGGTTCGAGTCCCCATTTTTACGTTTAAATTTTTTTACTCTTGTTAAAATATATATCTCTAGATATGTTATATTATTTGGTTACTTAAAGACTGTTTTAAAGTGAATGTTAAGAACGTTTCTTAGTACATCATAGTAAAGAATAATGTTTGAAATGCTTGATCAAATAATGTATTTTAATAATTATATATTACTTTCTGATAAATTAATTCTTAATAGTTTTATTTAAAATGAAACATGTTTGCTATATACCTCGCCAGGGACATATTGCTACAATTTACACGCCGCGTTTTACGTTTGTGGGGCAGATTGTGTAAAAGTGATTTTACAGAAAAAAAATGATAACAGTATTTGACTAACCATACATACAAGTTTTAATACTGTATTAATACTCCTACTGGAGTAGGGAGAGCGGGGGGAGGGGGATTTCCTGATATAAATCTGTTATAATTAGTTTTTTTTTTATATTTTTATTTTTTAGACTATAAGTTTAACTATTATGAGGACAATACAATGTAGTAAACGTTCCTTTACTCATAATGAGATAAATTGTGAAAATTGTAGTAGACCTTTTTTTAGAAATATATAAACATTCGACTTCGTGCGGCTTCAACTGTCTTTTGGGAAGTAAAGAATGACACGAGAAAATATAAAAAAATGGTTTATAGTTCCATGTAGACGTGGTTATATTCCATATAGTTAAAAAAAATTTAAGTGGTGTCGTAACACTATTTGACTATCAATTCTAAAATTATGAATGAAACGCACACCACATTTTTTGTTGTATTTACATGCTAGTTTTTAAACCCTTGTGTTGGTTAAAAACTTCACACAAGGGCTCAAAAACTTAAGTTTAAAGTTAAGAAAAAAAAAACACAATAGGTATATATTTATCATTTTATTTACTTGAATGTCTAAACATACACACACATATCAGTTTTATATTATATTAAGTTATATAGCAACACTCACGCACGGAGTATGTTAATTTACATGAAATAAATTATTATTTATTATTGTATTTCTTATTTCCAAATTTCCTTACTAGTTATACTTTAGAGTACAATTCGGTTTTATCGAAATACTAAATCTTTTTAGAAATGCGGTTGCTCAAATTTAGGTTTAAGGAATATTTATATTTCTAAATCTCTCAATGTATCTTTTCTCTCAATGTATCGTTTCACTTGAAGTTGTAATAATAGTTAATAGTATGCTTCTAGAACAGGTACCAACAGTAAATGTTATCACGTGTTGAATCGTAGAAAGCGACGTTTTCTATATTGAAAATGAGGATTAAGGTTAGTAGGATGTTTTGAAGGAGTTCTTCATTCAGTATATACGTATAATTTTCTCTGTATTATTACAGGGAGATTTAATTTAGACGTAGCTTATTAATCGTTGCCAGTTTTTTTTTAGGTAAAAAGCGGGACTTTTTAATATTTTAAGTAAAAAAGCAGGACTCTTCCACCAAAGTGGGACAAAAATATTAAATAATAAGGATTTAATTTCAATGGTGCTATCAATATAAAATGTTGTTTTAATAGAAAAAACTAGCTACCTAGCTTAAACGACCTTTTTTTTGGTTTACCATATGAAAGACAGTTCAGTCTTCAGAATAATAATACGTAACTTACGAATGCACTTCTTTGTATTTCTATAAAATTATTAGTAACTAATTAAAATATTAAAGCATCTACTAAAAAAAGATTTTTCAAAGTACGTGGATAATCTGTGAAAAGCGGGACAATCTAAAATCTGGAAAATCCAAATCATAACATCTGGCTCTGCTTATCAATACACTCGAACTCGACTCAAGAAATGAATTATTTAATATTTTCATTTGCTTCGCTTTGATAACATAAGAAATCGCGGCGTTGAGTTCCGCTATTCAATATGCAATGTCACGTAAAATTTGGCGGGAAGCAAGTGTTTTTATAGGAATTCTCCATAACAAGAGCTTACTTTAAAACTTATGAAACTATTCTGTTCACCACTCTCCGTTCTCCACAACAAACATTGCGAGTTTCTGACAAAACGCCAAGTTCTTTAACCAGCGCAGTATAGACGCACTCGAACAGCGCCACAACGGCCTCAAATATTATAAAATAAATTACACTCAAGTTAATATAAAATAATTTATTCTTCACACAATCAATTTTGCCAACGTCTCTGTAACCCCACATAAATATAATAAATAATATAAAGCACCACAGACAGATCGATACAAGCGCGAACCGTCTAATATAGAATAGACGATCGTGTGCAGAATAGCAATATCTTATGTTAGTGACAGCCGCGGAGTGCCTCGTGCCTGTGATGAGAGGAGCGGGCAGCGTATCGGACTTATCTCGACCAGACCAGAGGTCCAGAAGTCTTATAAAAAAAATAATAATTTAAATCAGTTTCACGCTGTATCTCGCACACAGCAGGGAAGCTAGTACTAAGACACTCCGTTCCCCACTTTCCGCCGAATCATTTTGCCTCGGCACCTGAACGAAGAAATGGAAATATAAATTTATATAAATCGATTAAACGATGGCGAGGCCATCGTGGCGCACAGGCACAAGAATGTGACTGTAACGCGAGGGATGTGGGTCCGATCCCCATTCGAGGGAGTGAATTATTATTTACAAATATTTTAATTTTTTTGCTCTGGCATCAAGACAAAAGCTCGGAATTGAGTTTCGCAACTCAACACGCAATGTTTTGAAAAATTCGTCGGAAAGGGGGCCACGGAGTGTCTTAACACTAGATTCCCTCTGTCTACGCTGCTGTGTGCGGGATACAGCGTGAAGCTAATTTAGTTTAAATTTAATCGCTACATCTATTACATAGGTCGCCTCTTTCCCTCAAAGGCAGCCGCATAAAAGGTTTGCAACGCAATAACTCCGCAACTACGTCTTCATAGCCGCTCTCCATACCGGAGTCGGCGACGCGGACAGCGTGCTCATAATTCTCTACCTGCATCTATGAATAATTATTTTCCTTATTCAATAACCGGTGAATGGTCGTGTAATAATGTTGTAACATTTCGTATAGGAAACTTAGGTTTTGTTTCAGTTATGCAGCGGCACAAGTGTGTGTCTGTAAACGCGACTGGTTGTGGGTTCGATTTGCAATCGGGGCAGTGAAATATTTATTTAAATTTATATTTTAATTTCTTCTCCTAGTATCGAAGCAAAATGCGACGTTGAGTTCTGCCACTCGACACGCAATGCTTCCTGAATTCGGCGGAAAGTCCACTTTCGGGTAGACAAAGAGTAACTAGTGTTAAGAAAAGTGTTCCTGAGTGAGGCGGAAGGGGTTTACCTACTGTGTGCGGGATACAGCGTGAAGCATTGCGAGTTGAGTGGCGGAACTTAACATTGCGTTTTGCCTCGACATCAGAGCAAAGAAATGGAATATAAACATTTGAATAAACATTTAAAATCTTCGAGTAGAGGTCGAACCCACGACCATTTGTTTTTACACTCACATACTCTCCCCCTTACACCACGACTGGTCACTACAAAGCCAGAATCTACAAAAAACAACATGAAAACACAAACACAAGTTATTACCACAGGCTCTCCAGCACCAGCAGTGGTCGCGGCCGTAATGTTAATGTCAATATAATCGTGGCTCATCGATCTCGGGCACCATTTTATTATATAGCCGGTAATGGCGGCATTAGGGCGGGCGGCGGGATTTAATAACCGAGCGGCGACCTGACGGTGAAATTGCGACTGTCGGTGCGTACGTCGCTGGCGGCGATAGGGGTGGATTGAGTTATATCGATGTAGCTAGTTTTTTTTTTAATTTTAATAATTTATTTTGTTATTATATCTTCTGTTTGTTCTGTGTATTTGTATATTTTTCTGTGTGTGTGTGTGTTTTTTTTATATAAGTGGCACAAATAAAGATTAATAATTATATTTACAACATTCTTTATAGGCATACAGCAAGTATCAACATAACAAAATATTTACTTTGTTAAATACTTATTTAGAAAACGTATAAAAATACTTTAACAGGATACCTCCAGAATGTAGAGGAAATTGAATAACAGAGTATTTTAAAACTAAATTTCCTCTGTCTGCCTTGCTTGTTCGGGATACAGCGTGAAGCTAAAAAAAAGGATATTAGTTAAATAAAAATAAAATCTGTCATATAATAAGGTTGACAACCAGAACGTTTTGTTCGTTGATATCCTTGACATCGTCACCTGGCGTTAAAGTTAAAGTTTTTCTTCAGAAAAAAAATATATTCATTTGGTATTGCTAATTTGGCGTTAGATCTACTCTAATCTCTAATCTAGCACATCTTAAAAATAAGCTGAAAATAGAAAAGGGGAAAAAAATTATTATGAACTTCAAAATAAGCTTAAAGTAGAAAAAGTATAAAAAATAAAATATATAATTATTTAATAAAAAATTGAATATCGATGATTTCAATCCCTATTGGTCGGGTATAATTTATTTCCCATTCAGTGTACTCGCGTCGATTATTATTATTGTTCCACGAAGGGCCTGCGCGGGCGCATGAAATATATCAACTGTTACGAATTATACCACCACAACTTTGTGGTGGAAACGACCGAGCAATTTGAAGATGTAGTAGGTTCTAATATCTGTTTGTTTCGTTTTGTTTCAGCAATATTTTATATTTTGTATGTTTTTTTGTTAGTAAAACTTTTACCCACCTAGAATAGTTTTTTACCACCCTGTGATGGGCACCAAACTGTTATAGGGTGGGCACGGCCTTCCCGGCTCCCCCTACTCCTACGCCCATACCTACATAATGTATATGTTAAAGATATACCGAATATAATTATTATCTATATCTTTATTTTCAATAATCTTAGTTTTTAAAAGCACAAGTTTATATACTTCAATATTTTTTTAACATTAAATCAAACATTTACAATTTAATGGTTAACTTTACGACTTATTAAGCACTAAAAGGTCGTTATAATAATTTTTAACTAACGTAATTAATATCCGCCCGAAGCAAGATTAGATAGAAAAACTTTAATTAAAAAAAAACAACACTATCCTGTACTCATAATTGCTTTCAAATTATAGGTGGAGATCCCATCGTTTAAAACTGTAGGGATTAGATTTTCTAATGAAACTTATATTTAAGAATGATACATGATAGTAGAATAGATTACACTAGGGTTGCCCAAAAAAATCCTGCCGCAATCACCTTTAATTAATGTTTTTCGTAACTCGTTTTTGGAGAAAATTGCACTCATATGTTTTTTATGTGAATCGCACGTCATTTGAAAGAAAATCGCACAAGGAATTGGAAAAACAATGGTTGCCAGCTCTCAGTCTGCCGCAATTCCAAGGTTGCCTGGTTTAAAGAGGTTACTTAATGTGAATATTTGCACTCATGTGTTTTTTTAATGAATTATATATCAAATTAAAGCTTATTTTTTTGTCATCACTAAAACACATGGTTGCCTGGAAAATGGCTGCCGCAAACAAAGGTTGCCATCATTCGAAATATTTTATTCTGATTCCATTTGACTGAGAATAGACGATGAAATACGCGATTTGCCTTATGTTTTAAATTAAAATATTATATAATAGAAGGCCAATCTTAAAATTAAGGTTTATTCTAGATATTTACCTGTTAAATGATGATTATAATCATATTAAGAACATACAAAAACTATTTAAATATGAAATCATCCTTATTTTTCAAGTGAAATAATGAACCCATGATATTAAGTCTTTGCTAAATCTGTTTTCTAAATACTAATACTAATTTAAATTATCATTTTAAAACGACTAAATTATCTAATTAAATAAATGCTTACAAATATCAATCTATTATAAGGTATTAATTACATCATGTTTCCTTAAGATAATAAAGGGCGACAATTATTGCGTAAGTTTTTTTATTAATTAAGAAAATATGGAAAATAACATTTCAATATACTCTCTCTCTCTTCTTCAAAAAAAATCATACGAGCAGAGTGTCCTCTGCTCGTATGATTTTTTTTTCTAGTTTTTTTTTGATAACGGTTGCCGCAATCTTTTTTTTCTCACGCAACTTTTAAGAATTTGCATTGAAAGAAATATATATGATAGAATTATAATAAACAAAATTAATTTATCACAATAAATTCTAAGAAATTTCGACAGTAATGCCGAATAATAAACGCTATTTAAGGTTTATGACCAGGAGTCGGCAAATATCAATTAGTTGTCTACTTTTTACTATAGATAAACATTTTGCGGTGGTATACAAAGCAAACAAAATGCAATAATTTTATTTTCGTAGATGTATTGTTTCTAAATGCAATAACAGTGCAGATGGCCAAATGAGATGTTTTTGAACATATTACTTAGTTACTTA
>JAATLQ010037104.1:0-47680 GCA_013421005.1 Heliconius erato x Heliconius himera | reverse complement strand
TTCTTGGTGTGGTGTAAGTTGCGGCCCTGCGCGGCATCGGTGTAATATTATTTAAGTATTAAGGAGAGAATTGTTGGTTATTTCATCTTGGTTGGTTGGTTATCTATACCGTTGTTATACACATAATAAATTGTGGTTTTAGTTTTCTGGGATTTTATTTGATATTGCTCGCAAAACTTATCATATTTAATGTAGAAAGGACTTTAGTTATTTCATATAGTATCTATGTACGCACGCAATGAAAATGAGTAAAAAGATTTTTCCCGGGTAAATCAGTAAAATCGATCACTGAAAGTCCAATAAAAAATAGTTCAGTTATTCTGGAGAAAGACAGAAAGAGATAAAATTATTAATAATGTAGGTGGTTTTGTTTAGTTTTTTTATTAATATTTTACTATGGTTACGTTTACTTATATTTTTTTTATTTAAATTAGTTACATATTTTCACAAACAATTTCCTAAATATATCTATAAGCATTCGTAAAGTTTAAGCGGGCGAAGCCGCGTCCGGGTCCGCTAGTTCATAAATAAAATAATAAAATAAATTTTAAATTATTTATATATATATTTTTATCTGTATTGGAGGAAAAAGGAACCCTTATAAGATCATTCCTTTTAAGGAAAAAAAGAACCTTTATAAGATCATGTTTATTGTTCGTCGGTCTTTCTGCCTATCTGTATACAGCTTTATCTCAGGAACACTTGGAGATATCGAGGTGAAATTCAGACCATTTACTTAGATCTAAGGCCCCATGATTTATTTAAAAAAAATATATTTGTACATTTATTTTAAAAAAATGACCGTTTATATGGCTAAAAACGCGTATTTCGACAATATAAAGAAGTATGATTGCACACGGGATAGTTTTGGCTTCGATTTCACCTCGTGGAATGATTTCTTTCAATTCCTCGCTTTGGTAACAATATCGCGTTGAGTTCCGCCACTCAACATGCAATGTCTCGAAAAATGAGCGAAAAGAGAGCAACAAAGTGTCTTTACACGAGGGTTCCCCCTAACTAGTCTGCTATATGAGATATACAGCGTGAAGCCAAAAATTGTAAATATGTATATAATTCACTAAACAGGTCTTCTCGTATTCGGCAGATCCATAATTCCACAGAACACATATACCCAAAGGGACACACAATTCTGAGAATTTTGACTAAAAAGCGAAAACTTGACGTCACCCTGATAAACACTATAATGTTACCAGGTTCACAATAATTATATAATATACTACCTTTTTTTTTTATATGTCTTTTCCTCTTATTAGCTTTTGTGTAGGATTTTTGAAACAAAAACAAATTCTAATAAGCGTGTGAGAAATTTGATTTAGTTTATGAAAGACATTTTTAAGTGTGGTTGGACGGTATACAAAAAGCACATTTTTTTAATAAATGTTTATTAAAGAAAAGATATAAAAAGGCTTACACTGATTTAACTTAATTAAAACATTATTTTCAGATGTTAATTGTTTTATAGTTTCGCGTTGTATCTCGCATATAGTAGGGTAGGTAGAGGGGCACTGGGAACCTAAGACATTACATTCCCCACTTTCCACAGAATTCGGGAGTCATTGCAGTTTCATTTAATATTAAAATATTTGAGATAATTCGGAAATTTATATATTTTTTGCCCATAAAGTGAAATTAATAAAAATAAATATAATTAAAAGCTACTAGTTAAGAAATATATTTTTCTAATATAGCAACATTAACACCAAATTGTCAGTGACTGAAGGTCAGACAATAGAGTTCAGATTTAGTACACTCGTATAGTATATCAATAAAGGTAGTGTGACATTTAAATTTGTATTATATTTATATTTTATATTATAAGGCGGGAATTATCAGTTTAAATTAATTTTAAATATATATTGTGTGGGCTATCAAAGTATTATAGTGTTTTTATAAAATCTCAGTAAATTATCCTATATATAAGCTTATTTTATATTAAACTTTCACTTCTTAAGTTCAAATCAACTACATTTTATTATAAAGGTGTGATAAACAAGGTCATATATTGTATATACGTTTTTAATAATTTTTTTTAGTTTCGCGCTGTGTCCCACATATGGCAGGGTCCCTATTCTATTATATAGGGGAACATTAGGTTCCCTCTGCATAGAGGGAATCTAGTTTTGAGATAACTCGTTCCACAATTTACGACTTACTTTCGAGATGTTTATGTGTTGAGTAACGGAACTTAACGTCACGGTTTGTCTTATTACTGTTAGTCATATCTACCCTCAAATGTGAATCGAACCCATAATCTTCGGATTTTCGCTGTGCCGCTGCGTTATAACGGTATCAATCTTCAATAGAATTGTTTAAACCATGTGTAAATAAGAATCCAAAGTCAAATGTTTTTGTTTTGCCGGTTGATTGAATGGTGCGTAATGATCGGTGGTGAAGTGTTTTGACACCAGGTTCCCTGACCCTGGTTTATATTTGAAAAGCTTTAAAATAAAATATTTTTTTTAGCTTCACGCTGTATCCCGCACATAGCAGGATAGGTAGGGGGAGCATAGTAATAAGCTAAGACTAATAAGATAGGTTCTTTTAAAAGTTCAATAACGAGGTGTGATTGTATTACCGACTGGTTGTGGGTTCGATCGCCACTCGAGGCGATGAAATATTTACTTAAATTTATATTTCCATTTCTTCGCTCTGGTGTCGAGGTTAAGCGCGGCGTTGAGTTCTGCCACTCAACACGCTAAGCCTCCAGAATTCGGCAGAAAGTGGGGAGCGGAGTGTCTTAACACTAGGTTCCCTCTGCCTACCCTACTGTGTGCGGGATACAGCGTGAAGCTGATTTAATTTTTTTTAAAGTTCAATGACATACCTCTAGGTTATTCAACTTTTATGAGTTTTGAATATATCACGATAAGTTTAGATATATTCTTTTTACAATGTTCCCCGAATAGGCGGAATAGGCCAATATGTTTTTCAACTTAAACATACTGTGTTAATTGATTGTGTAAATAGAGTTATGTGAAGGGTTCCCCGAAATGCATATAAAGTTTTTTGTGCGTAAACTTGGGGACGTAAAATGATGCCGCTTTCTTTCTTTCTCGTTCTGTAGACATTTCCAGATCACCCCTCTTAGTGCTCCCATACACTCCCTAACCTACCCACATATCAAATTACAAATTTCTTAATTTCGTCTCTGCGTTGTGTGTCAGGCACTTGGTAAGCGTAGCTTAATATATTATAGAACCAGAGACCCCCGCGCTTCGCCCGCTTGAACTATAGGTACGACTATTTATATAACATTATTTAAATGTATTTAGGTAAAAAATTTAATAAGTCGAATGTTTACGATTTTATTTGATTTTGCTTGTAAAAATTGTCGTATTTTTATAAGGTACGAGCGCATGGGAAATCTTTTTCCAGTTTAAATCCCACGGAAACTTCGGTTCTCCTCTTGTCCATAGTCACTTCTATCGTTCAGTGAAATAAAAATCGATTAACCGATTTTGTGTCCCGGAGACAAGTCCGGACAGTTAGAAAGGCAAATAAAATCTTTAAAATCGTTTATTTTCATTTCTTTTTTTTACACATTTATGTTTTACTAACGCATAAATAAATATAGACACCTGAAAAACACGGTTATTTTGAAATCACAAACTGACACTTCAATAGATATTGGATCTAAAATATTTTATTGATGTATTTCCCATATTTTTACATAAGCACTATGTTGGCCTGTAAATGTGACAATTGATTTGATTTCTACTCGGAGGAATGATTTTTTTTGTTCTTCGCTCTTGTTACAAGACAAAGTGCGGTGTTGATTTCCTCCACTTATCACGCAATGTCTCGAAAATCGGGATTACGGGTAATTGATACTTATCTATATAATAATAATTGAGGTCGTCCTCGTTGTGGGTAGCGTTTGGCGCTCCGTTCTCTCTGACTACCCCGCTAGCGATAAAGCGTGAAGTTAAGTTAAGTTAAGTCGTTGTGGGTTTGATTCCCACATGTAGAAATGAATAAAAGAAGCACAGCGTTGAGATACACAATATTTTGAAAATTATGCCAGGCGCGGTGAATGGAGTGTCTTCACATGAGGTGCCCTCTGTCTCTACCCTGCTATATTTGAGATGCAGCTAACACTATCTATATTAATTGTTCCCGTTTCATTTTGGTGGGTTTTATGAAATCGTACAGAGTTATTTAAATTACACTTGTATGGCCGTTATCAGTATTATACGACTAAATCAGTTTTATCATCTCGAAGATAATCGTTTCAATCGAAACCGACCTTATATAATATACAATTATCTATTTATTTCGAACAAAAAATATAAAGTATTAAATTTATTATTGATATTAATAATATAATAAACCTTTACTATATTTGTCTTCTCCCATCGCACGTTTGGTTGCGGAACACAACGCTGCGCTTTGTCTTCAGTTCTATTCACTTTTTCGATCATGGCGCTCCGAACGTACCAGTTGCGCGAAGAAACAGGTGATACGGTAAAAGAAGACAGATGATACGCAATAGGAAAATACATGTTAAAGAGATATCTATTCAAACCAAAAACATTAAAGTAATTCAATTATAAATATTTACCCCACAAGTGGAAATCGAACTCGTACACGCTGCACTTTTATCACTTTATAAAATAATATTTTTGTTTTAACAGATTTTATTTACAATGTACGAACAAGCAACCGAATAAATGTTTATATACATTATACAAAATCATTTAATTTATTATAATATATAAAAAATGGATCCAGGATATTCGGATATCGAAAGAAAACAGAATCCGCGTGAGAGAGCTAACTTCATTTCTAAATTAACTCATTGGTAAGTAAAGTGTTTCTTTTTCAGCTTTAAGCTTTGTCCTCCGGAGGGATTATTTCCTATATGAGAATATTATTGATTTCCCTCATTAAGTATTGAACCCACAACCTCAGGCCGACGCTGTCCATTGTCGCCACGATCACACCCTCAGTTTGAAAATAACCTAAGTCACAAATGGCAATTTTGTTACCATCGAATTCTAGAATAGACGTGGAATACTAAACTGTCAGAAGATGAAGGCGGAGAAGCTAAAAAGAAATAAAAAAGAACCTATTTTATTTCTTTTTAGGTTCCCCATTCTCCGCCAGATTGACATGTGATGGAACTCAACAATCACGCTTTGTATTGTAACCAGAGCAAGGAAATGAAAATATTAAATAGTTAATTCATATCATCGTCATATATCATCATCCTTCAAGTGGAAATCGAACCCACAACGTTCACGTTCATAGTCACATTTTGACAGACAGATTTGCCACTGCGTCACGACATCCTCAAATATACATAAGTCCTTCTACCCTATTTCAGGTACACTAAAGAAATTTTCTCTGAAGGCCTAAAACGTCAGCTGAAGCCTTCTGACATATACAAGTACGTATAACTGTGATACACTTAATTCACGCCTCGTTGGTCAGCAATTGAAGATATAAGGACCCAAACGCAACTTCGCCCGCTTAAACTTATTGTTATATCATAGCCAAAATATTTAAAATCTTTATATTAATTTTAGTCTATGTGCTTATCTGATGTGTAAGATATATTACTATAAAGTGTCACGTAAATCTGTTTAGTAGTTTTTGCATTAAAATGTAACAAACATCTATTCCATAATTTTCATATTTATAATATTTGTAGGATTAGCTCCGCTGTCACATTTTATCTATCGCTCTACCAATCACTCTATATAAATGTATAATCATAAGTCCATATAAATATTTCAACAGATGTTCTCCTGAACACCGAGCGTCTCCTCGTGGTGACGCTTTGGGCGAGAAATGGAGAGAAGAATTAATAAAAAAAGGTAATATGCTAGCATGTAAATCTCGCGACGCGGCTTCGCCCGCTTATAAGTTTAAATTATTGTTGTAGCCAAATTATGAACAATGTTTACTTAAATTGTAGCCTATGTATTATTCTGGTCTATAAGCTGTATTACTGTAAAATTTCATCTAAATTCGTTCTGTAGTTTTTGCGTGAAAGTGGAACAAACATCCATCCTCATAAACTTTCATACTTATAATATTACTAGTAGGATACTAACAGAATATGGCTAGACATCTATAATTTCATTATAATGCTATATTTTGTTCCAGAAAAAGGCGAGAAGCCGTCGCTTCTAAGAGCTTTAATAAGGATATATGGATTGAAATTTTTCATATTGAAAATAATTTACACCATATTTGACTGTGGTATAAAGTAAGAAATTAAGTATATATATATAATAATCTGTAAACGCGACAGGTTGTGGGTTCAATTTGCAGTCGAGAATATGAAATATTGAATATTTTCATTTCTTTGCTCTGATGTTGAGGTAAAACGCGGCGTTGAGTTCCGCCACTCAACATGCAATGTCTCACAAATTTGGGGGAAAATGAGAGACAGAGTTTATTAACACTAGGTTCCCTCTGTTTATGTGTAATTTAAGTTTTTACTTTTGCACCAATTTAAATAGAAATTAAAAAAAGGGCCACTATTTAGATTATTATATTTTAATATCACTACTTTTTAATTTTGGGTCTCTACAGAGACTATATTATTATATACCTATATTTCCTCTATCTACGGAACACAAGACCGTGTTTCCTTTAAATTTAAACATTACTTCAGAATCAATCAATTAAAAAATTTGAGCATCAAGCCTACATCCAGTGTAGAAATTATTTAAATATTTTTTTCAGGTTATCAGTGCCAATGTGCCTTGAAGGGTTAATAAATTATTTTTCACCGACTCACGCTGGTATTAAAACGTATGAAGCTTATTTATACGCGATAGGATTAGTAGGGTAAGTATGTTTTTATACATGTCTTTTTTTAATGTTTTTTAGATTATTTTTTAGGGTTTTTTAGACTTGATTGACTTTTGTTAATTTAGACTTGATGATTTTTTAGGGTTTCGTACCCAACGGGTAAAACGGAAAAATACTATCTCACAAAATGTAATAGTTAAAATGCTAAGATTTTTACTTTGAAGACTTGAGGCCATACAATTTTTTTTGGTTTCTTCAAAGGCCACTTAGAGATTGAATTTTTTTTTAATGAGAGGCATCGCCCTTGTGCCGATTTAGTAGCGACCCGCTCGCGGCTTCGTCCGCTATAAGTAAACAATTATTTATATAGTTATCATTATCATTTTAAAGACCATACTTTGAAATCTAAAGTTTCAGCTAATTCAATAAGAAACACATTTCTTAGTAATTTTGTCGAATCAAGGAGGTACTTTATTTTATATAACTTTTTTTATTTATGAACTGATTTAAATAAAACAAATGCAGTGCAGTTTTCGCAATAGTGAATACTGCACTTACAAAGGTTAAGCCGATTTTGGGATTAGCTTGAACAAACCCAACAGGCAAACACAAACAGACAAAGCATTTAAAAATTATTGTGCAAGATTCTATTACATTGATAAATACTCTTAATAATATATTTTCTTATATATTTCTTATTCTTTATTATTTTACTACATGTATAGATTATACCTAGATGTTTCTATACGATGAATTACCAACATTTAGATGTTTATTTCAGTTTTATGACAATAAATGCAATTATAATGCATCCAATGATATTATTTATTTTGGACATGGCGTTGAAAATAAGAATTACATGCTGCTCTCTTTTGTATAGAAAGGTAAGATTCTTTTATATTTAACGGAGGAAAGAACCTAGTGTCAAGTTTTAGTAGTAGTGTCAAGTTTTAAATTTTAAGTTTTCCGTTCTCTGTTCCATATATTCAAGTATCAATTGCAAGTTAAGGGGATGTCCAAAGGTTATCCTAATTGGTGCTTTGCCTTTGCCTCGACACCAGAGCGAAAAAATTATAATATTATATATTGAATAGATATTTAGACTGGTCTCAAATAAAAATAATGAAAAAATATATTAAAATACGGCATTTTTCCATTTCCCAGCTACTACGCCTAGACCTGACGGCCGGCGGCAAGGCGTCTGAGGGGCTCGCGGGACACGTCGTCAACCTGATGACGACGGATGCGCAGCGGTTCGACATGGCGAGCCTCCTCCTCATCGACCTGGTGAAGGCGCCGCTGGAGAGCATCGTCGTCGTGTACATTATGTACTTACATATAGGCGTGGCCACTCTCATAGGGGTGGCGTTTTTGTTGCTCTTTATTCCTTTGCAGGGTGAGTTTTTGTATTTATTAGCCGTCATAATAAAATAATGATATCCGTCTCATACTAGATAGTGTTCAAACCTCAATTTTCAAAATTAAAATATTTCTCTAAAATTCAAAATATTTTAGAGTTTGAATCTTAAGAGTATTTTGTGTAAATTTCAAGTTTCTAAGAAATCTATATCCGTAGATACATTAGATCAAAGTAACCTATTCATGAAATTTATTGTCTAATCGATTACGTAAGTTTTTTATAGATATTTGATAATGAAAACCAAAATGTGTATATCTGTTGTATGACTGTAGCACCGTAGCTCACAACCTGGTGAACCGAATTTGATTTAGGTTTTTTGTCTGATAGATGATTTAATGGATAGTGGTCTTAGCCAGCTTTCAATGTCGTGAGTTTTTAATTATTAATTATTCCTTAAAATACTTTTTTAATCGTTTCTGCCTTACTGTTCATCGTGTGTAAACTTGTAATATGGGTTGACTCTCTTCAGCACCAAATAATTTATTAAAATTTAATTTCACAATACACGCAAATATGCCAAAAATAAAAAAATTTAAATACTTTCATATGAATATATCGTTAGGTATCTTCTTTTTTAGGTTATCTCGGTAAAATCTCATCCAGACTACGTTATAAAACGACAGTGAGGACAGACAATCGTTTGAGATTGATGAACGAAGTGATACAAAGTATAGAGGCCATCAAAATGTACGCGTGGGAGAAAGCCTTCGCCGGTATTATAGGACATGCGAGACGGTATGGGGAACCTTTTGTTACAGCTTCACGCTATATCCCGCATATAGCAGGTTAGGCAGAGTGATTCTAGTGTTAAGACACTACGTTCTTCACTTTCTGATTTCCAAAATACATGGAGTATTTTTGGATTCCACTTTTGGACTGGAATACGGTAAAATTACAATTTGTTAAATGAATATTATCATTCGAGCTTGGTGATAGAACTCACAACCGGTGACACGAACACCTGAATATGAAAACTTATCTTTCTTTATCTTATATCTCTTCGTTTTCTACTTTCCGTTTAAAATCAGTATTTTTTTCTCAAGAAGGTAACACTGAAACAATTGTAATTTCCAGGAAAGAAATGAACGTAATAAAAAAAATGTCGTGGCTCCGGGCAGTCATGATATCATGCAGCAGACTTAACACTAAAGTCGCCATATTTATTAGCATTATATCATATATTTTATTGAAAAATGATTTAACTGCGGCCAAAGTGTTCGTCATTTTCTCATATTATAATATTTTGAAAAACGCTATGGTCGATATTTTACCCCAAGCTATAACTTATACTTTAGAAGCGTATGTGAGTATTAAAAGAATGCAAGAGTTTCTTTTGTTGCCGGAAGTTAATAACCAAGATGGCGTCGATTTAGTTAAGATTGATGAAAATACTGAAATTAGTCTTATAGAGAAAGTGAGTACTGGGTAAGTGTGAAATAATTAATGTAATTTAGTTATTTTTAAAACTATATTAATTCGCCGTATAATGTAGGTAAGTTATTTATTAGAATCATGTACTTTTGTAAAGTTAAAAGGAGATTTTTGAAGATGCTGACCCTAATCTTAAAAAAATATATTACATTTTATAAATTAATTTACTAAAGCCAAATAATATAAGGAACTTTTTAATTATTATGTTAACGTTTATTTTTGTAGATAAGAATTTGTTTTAGCACCTAGAATAATATCTAATATTTTTTTTGTAAAAGTATAATTTTATTCCAGTCAAACGTACATCAAATCGGAATTGAACCTGGAACCACAAAAACCATCAGTAATAGTTAGCTTCAAGGATTATACAGCCCATTGGAAAGCTGAAACTAAAGAAGATATAAGAATACCCTCACTTTGTGATATTAACTTAAATGTAATTCTAACTCTATATATTTTGAATTAACCTTTGACTGCCTTTTTAGGAGAGAATTCTGGATTCGATTTCCCCTGGACAAAGAGCTAAAAAAAATATATTTTTTCATTTGATCCAAGCGTGTGAGCATATAGATTGCAAGATTTTCTTACATTAGTACAGTCCGGTCAATGAGTTGTGGACGCTTTGAAATAAGGGCGGCAGCCATCTACAGGACACTTTCAGGACGACCACGATTCATCGTCCGTACTGTAGATAAATATAGATATAGATAATAAAAAATAAAAAAATTGAGGCCAGTCGTGGCGCAAAGGCACAAAGTGTAAACACGACTTGTTGTGGGTTCGATCCCCACTTGTGGAAATGAAACATTTAATTAAATTTATATTTCTGTTTCTCTGTTTTGGTGTCGAGGCAAAGGGCGGCGTTGATTTTCGCATCTCAACACGCAATACCTGCAGAATTGTGCAGACAGTGGGGAACGTAGTGTCTTAACATTAGGTTCCCTCTGCCTACCTTACTTTGCGCGATACAGATAATATTATTATTCATACTCCTTTAGATAAAACCAGAAACTCTAACTACGGTAGTGGGTTCAGTCGGTTCGGGCAAGACCACATTGTTACTCGCGATGTTGAGAGAGGTCTTCCCCAGCAGCGGACATCTCTCCGTCGACGGAGTGTTGTCGTACGCCGCGCAAGATCCATGGCTGTTTGAGGCCTCGGTAAGACTCACGATTTTTTAATCCTCATTTTAAAAATATGATCAGCCGGTTGAACATTATCGGCTTTTTCCTAGTGGTTTGTTTACTTTTGGTGCTTTTTTTGTGTCGGGTTTTTTTTAATTATTAATTATTATATATTGACAGGTGAGACAAAATATTCTATTCGGACAACCGATGGATCTTCAGAGATACAAACAAGTGATCAAATGCTGTCAGTTACGCAGTGACTTGGATATATTACCACACGGTGATAAGACTATAGTGGGGGAGAGAGGTGAGTGTAGTGGAAGTGGATTCAATTTCCGCTTGAGGAAATTTCGTAACTAAATAAAAAAAATATTACAGAAAAAAAGAGTATTAATAATAATTTATCGCATCAGAAAATCTTCATTAGGTATTCACTGATTTTTTAGAAAAACAAGACACTGTCCCCCAAGCGTGGGGCTTGGGGAACAGAGTGTCTTAGAAAAAAAATTCTCTGCCTACTGTGTTGCGAAATGTGCGAGATAAAGTGTGAAGTTAAACGCCGCCATAATTGATTCCTAGGTGCGTCGCTGTCGGGCGGGCAGCGCGCGCGCGTGTCGCTGGCGCGCTGCGTGTATAGGCGCGCGCACGCCTACTTGCTAGACGACCCACTCGCCGCCGTCGACGCTAAGGTTTTTTTTCTTTATCTATTTATACAGATTATCTGGCCGTTTTATAATATTTGTTGTAGTATGTAAGTTGAGTGTTTTCAATTATTTCTGAGGCTGTCGTAGCACAGTGGCACAAGCGTCTGACTGTGAATGTGAAAATATCGATTCGAATCCCATGCGGAGCAATGAATTACCAATAATATTTTCAATCCCTCTGTTTCAAACAAGGCAAAGCGCAGCGTTGAGTTCTGTTACTCAACATGCAATGTTTTCAAGCTTTATGTTTTAATTGGAGAATAAGCGGAATAAACCGACGTGAAAGTATAAAAAGTAGTTTGATTGTGACATTAAATAGTAGTAGTAACACGTATCGATTTGATTGAGTGAAATTAAATAATATTTATATGTACATGTGTAGTACTTATAAGTATGTATATGTAAAGGTACAAGTGAGCAAGGGCGCATGAGAACACGCTATACTATGCATATACATTTAAAAATTCAGTCAATTATAACGGTTCCATATATCATTTTAACGGGTACGACATGTTAACGGGCCCGAATGTCCCCTTTTAGTTAGTGGCAGACAAGCCGCGGCGTTGTGTTCCGCCACAAAACGAACAACGTCTGCTTAAAGCCAAAAAAATAAATAAATATGCAAGAAAGTAAACATACATATTATGTGTAAATGCAAGTTCACTAGAGTATATGATAGATTAAACTAAATTATTATAAATATATTGACGTGTAGGTAGCGCAGGCTATATACACAGAGTGCATAAGAGGGTTCCTGCGTGATAAGGCCACCGTGTTAGTGACTCATCACGTGCAGTACGCGCAGCACGCTGATAACGTGTGCGTTATGAGATCTGGCAAGGTAACTTTTTATGTTTATTTTTGGATATCTACATCTTGAATACTACTTTATGTTTTGAATTACAAAATAAAACAGTGTGAAGTTGACCTGATTCCTCCATCTCTTTTTTGCATAATATTATAAGTGAGACCTGAGGTCAGTCGTGGCGCAAAGGACAAGCGTGCGACTGTAAAGACGATAAGATATGAATTATTATTTATTAATATTTTAATATTTTCGCTTTGTTAACAAAGCAAAGCGCGGCGTTAAGCGCAGTTTAGAGTTACACGCTTGTACCCCTGTACCACGACGGCCTCAAACTTCTAATGACCTAATTGAATAACGAAGACATTGTTTTAGGTTTTTTAGATTTTAAAATGTAATCAGAACAGAATTTTCGAGCAAGTTAGCTTATATTTATTAGAAGCGATTGAAAGAATCTAATTAAAAATTAATTTTGAAGTACGTAGGGTGGTTTTACTTAAATTATACAGATGTGTTTGTTCAATTTTTTTCTAATATATTTTTTATTAGATAGTAGCTCAAGGAACGTACGATGAACTAAAGGATAGTGTACCGGAATTCGAGAAGTTGATAGAAATGAGGGAAAAGGTAAATGGAGAAATGGAGAAGGAAGCAGCTTCTTTGGAGAATATGGTATGCAACTTTTGTAAATATAACGTTAATCCATATATTGTTTACATATTTGTTAGATAACGTTTTGCTTAAATAATACTAGTATTATTTAGTAATGATATTCTCATCTTTCTATCTATGAAGTAGTAACTTTAAATACTAACTCGATTTGATATTGAACCCACTACCGTTATATTTCTATATTTCCCACAGAAACTCTATCTATGTTATCCATTTATTAAACAAAATAATTAATTAAATGCTTATTCCCATAACTTTTCCATTGAAACTAGGAATATGGTGAAAAAGTGTTACCAAGAACATCACCAACAACAAAAGGTTCCCAACAATCACTGGACATTGATATGGAAAAGAAACCTAATCCTAAAATTGAAGGTAATTTTATTGAATTAATAAAATAGAAGTAAAAATTAGATTTTTTTATAAATTAAAATTTACTTTTAATTTATAAAAAAATTCGAATCCAAAAATACCTATTTTTGTAGATCGCAACATCGCGTTAAACATTGCTTAATTTTTTTCATTTGTAAACCATATATCCGGAAGTTAAGCCTAGTCTCTAATATATTACAAAGAAGGCATAGATAATATGATAGCATATCTTGCTAAACCACATTTTTTTTCTTGTTATTTATTAGGTAAATAAATATTACTTTTTTTTTAAGGTGAAAAGCAACAAAGGGGTTCAGTAGAATTCAAAGTATACATGAAATATATAAAGAGTGGAGGCGGATCTCTAACAATGTTGTCTCTTAGTTTCCTGTTCATTGTGACCCAAATATTTTATTCGTCTACTGACATTTGGTTGAAAGATTGGTAAGTAATATTGAGTGACTTTTAGATATATCTACATATAATACGTATAAAATAAATATAGTAGGATTTGCACTCGTGACTGGTCCATTTTTTAAATTTCTATAGATTTTTTTATATTCACGATGTGTCGAATATACCCAACCAGGCATAGGGAACCTAGGACCCTAGTGTTAAGACTCCGCTCCTAATCAAGACACTGCCATTTCTCACTTTACGCCTAATTCTTGAGGCATGGTAAGCAGCGAAACTCAACGTTGCGCTTTGCGTTGTTGCCAGAGTGATTAAATGACAATTGATAATTCATTCCCTCCGAGTGGGAATCGAACCCACAACCGTCGCATGTACAGTAACACGCTTTACCACTACCCTTCAATAATCTTACCCTTAATCAATAATCCAAACATATATATTTCCTTTTTTTATTATATTTTTAGGGTTAATATGGAAGAAGCAAACAGTGCACAAATAATAGCTAGCAGAAATATATCGATAAATGATACAAAAACAGGTAAGTTTCTTTTAAACTTCCTTCTAGTGAATCTAGTGAATTCCAGTAATTTTGTTTAGTTTCGCGTTGTATCTCGCATGTAATAGGGTAGGCAGAGTGAACCTGGGAACCCCAGGGTTAAGACACTTCGTCCCCATTAAAACACGGTCCGTTATCCCCTTTCTGCGGAATTCTCGAAGCATTGCGTATTGAATGGCGGAATATAACGCCGCGTTATTTCTCGTTACCAGAGCGAGGAAATGAAAATATTAAATATTTCATTTCTCAGTTTCGTTTAAAGTACGCCTATGCCCCTGATACGTCGGTACAATGTCAAAATAAAAAAAAAACACTTTTGGGATAGGTAGAAAATCATAATACTCTTTAAACGTGTTTTCGTACCTTTTTAATAAAAGTAAAGGTACGTTGTCATATTTAAATGGTTTTCCAGTTAATTTCGAAGACATACCAATAAATCATTTCCACTTGTCCCGAGAGCAGTGCGTGTACATCTACGCCGGCCTCATACTCGTGTGTATATTCTTTACTTGGAACAAGCTGTTGGTGTTCTACAACACTTGTATCAAAGCGTCTATTGTCCTTCATGATACCATGTTTAGGTAAGTTATTTATACCTGTAAATTTTTTGCAGTTTTTTCACTGACGTTACTCAGTTGTTAGAACAACGTTTTGTCATTTTATTTATCTTTTTTTACTGATTTATTGACTGAACTGAATTGAATTTTTTTTTTACTGAACTTTATTTAAAAAAAAAACCATTTTTGTAAGTTTTCTAAAAACAGTATAAAAAATAAGAGCGGCACAGCCTCTCATTTTGTTTACGTTTCTTCGCTTTGATAACAAGATAAAGCGCGCGTTGGGTTCCGCCACTTCTGGCACACGCAATGTCTCGAAAATTGGGCAGAGTGGGGAACAGAGTGCCTTTACACCTTTAAGTTTTCTCTGCTTACTCTTCTATGCGGAACAACCAACATATGCATATATACAGTATGAAAGGATAATTTTTCTTTCTCTATCAACAGTGGTGTAACAAATGCTCCCATGTGGTTCTTCCACCACAACCCCTCCGGTCGTATAATGAACAGGTTCTCTATGGACATGGGACAAGTGGATACACTGTTACCCTTTTTGCTTGTTGATAGTTTAAGGGTAAGTATGATATTTTATTGTGTTTTTATTAATACTATATCCTATTCACGAAGGCATGAGATAAAAGGTAAACAATTAAAAATAGGTTGCTTATAAATAGATGGAGCTTAATATCCTATATTAAGTAAAACAAATATCTTTGGATTTATGGATGTAAATAATATTGTTCAAGAATGTCTATAAAAGTTATTAGTTAATAATATTTAAGATTAAAATTTATCAATTTCATCGATAGTGGAATTAATTTTATTTTATAATATTACACATTGTACCTTGTTGTTGAAAAAAAGAGGAATATAATAATTGAAAATAAATATTGTTTTCATATTCAAGCCGGAAACATTATAAAAATTACATTTCAAATCCAAAAATTTGTCTATTCAAGTAATTTCTGAACATATTTGATATAATATTTGACACGAAAAAACACCCAAAGGCCTACTTTTCTCAAACTTGAGACACATTTTAATTCTTTAAAAATAAACCACTATAATGATTTATAGAGCACAGGTATTGCCAGACATTTTACATTAAAATATAATGTTTTGTTTTGTTAAGTGTAAAGTTGTTTTCTGATTGTTTTGTATTAAAAAAAAACATGAGTATATTTGGACCAAATGAAATAAATATTAAAAAATTACATAAAAAAATTTAGAAATAGTATTTTTTTGGTTACATCTTGCCTCATGCCAAAATTAATAGGGTATAGACCTTTTGACGCGTACAAAACACGTTGCCATAGCAACGTTGCCATAGCAACGTGTTTTGTGTACAAAAGTGTACATTGACAAAAATTGTTACAATTGTGTTATAATTTACTACAAAAAATGAAAATAATAGAAACAAATAAAATTAAATTGTCCTTTTTTATGGCTAAATAAGACAAAGATAAATTTAAAAAATAAAAATTATTAATATTATGTTATTTTTAAAAGTTTATCCAAGCTAACCAAAATATTTCTTTTCCATTTTAAACAGTTCTTCCTCGAAGTAATATCAGTGTTAGTAATAGTATGTCTCGTAAACTGGTGGCTGTTAGTGCCCGCCGGCGCAGTGGTGTTTCTCTTTTATTTCCTACGATCCTTGTTCTTGTGCACCAGTCGGGAATTGAAGAGAATTTCGGCTATAAGTAAGTAGGAGTTCAAATTAAATATTACATTTCTATTGTTTTTTTACTATTTTTTTTATTTTTCTGGGGTAATAGTCGTTAAAAACCAATGTTCGTATGCAGCTGACGGTGTAATTTAATAATATCATAATTTGTGAAAACCGGGTTTTGTTTATCTCAAATATTTATTATAAATATTATATAGTCTAAACATTATATTATAAGAACTATAAAACGTACTGGTTTATTACTTCAAGTTCCATACTACCTTGCCTACCTACATCATATCATAAAAGGCTTTAAATAATAGACGCATATTAAAATATCATTATTAATATAGTATATATTCATAATTTTCCAGCTCGAAGTCAAGGTCTGAACCACGCAGCGGCAACAGTATCAGGACTATCAACAATCAGATCAACACAGAAACAACAGCGCACTGTTGCCCAAGAGTTCGATAAACTGCAAGACTTGTATTCTGCGTCGTGGGCGCTGGTTCTCTATACGAATAGAGCATTTGGTTTCTGGATAGACATGATATGCTCCATTTATCTTGGACTTGTGACATTCAGTTTCTTCTTTTTGGGCGGAGAAGGTAAGAGGTGTCTTGGGTAAAATTGAGGATTTTTTGGTTTATAGATAAAGATATTTTTTAACGTCATTTCCACTTGAAGCCCCCAGGGGGCTACACAGTGGAATAACGTTTGATGTAAACGCGATGGATATGGATTTGATTGGCAGTATTTGTATTACATTTATTTTCATTTCTCCGGTCTGGTAGGTTAAAACGCGAGGTTTTCTCCGCCACTTAACAACACACAGTTGGTCAAGAGTTTGATTGAAGTATGTCTAATTGATTGGGGCCAGTTCTGCGCCACGCGCAGAGGCACAATCGTACGACTGTCGGCGTGGCAGTGGATTCGATTCCCATTCGACGAAATGAAATATTTAACATTCTCAGTCTTCGTTCCTTGAGTTCCGTCTCAATGTCTCGAAATGCCTCTAGCATTCGGTGGAAAGTGGAATATCTTAATACGCTCTCTCTCCTAAGATCTTAGGTTCCCTCTGCCTGCTTTGTGCGAAAACTGCGTAAAGCTAAATAATAATAATGCCAATTTTTAGATATAATGGGCGGCAACGTGGGTCTAGCTATAACACAAGTGATCGGCTTAGTCGGCATGTGTCAATATGGTATACGACAAACGGCGAAATTGGAAAATAAAATGACTTCAGTAAGTTTATTAAATCCTTTTATAAAATCTACGATCATAATTATATATTTATATAGTAAAATAACAGAATTATACCTATTACTTACATTTATATAAAAATGTACAACTATAATACTCATTATAAAGAAATAAGCTAATAAAGAAATAAAAAATGCCTCTAGTTCATAAGGCAACATTTTTTTTAATTAGTAGACGTAGGCTAATGTTAAGACACTCCGTTCTTTGTTCGAATTTTCGACATTCCGTGTATATTGAGTTCCATCACTCAATGCTGCGCTTTGTCTTGCTACCAGAGCAAGGATATGAAAATACTATGTTATGGCTGTCTGCCTGACTGGAAGAGATTTGTTTTCGAAATAAACCTATTCTTGTTGATCAAAAATTATTATTGTTCATTTTATTTTTCTACGCATTTCAATTAAAATACAATATAAAATACAATATTTTTATTAATTGACTAGCGGCTCGCCCACGCTTCGTCCGCTTAAAATACATGATTTAATAAGCAGAATTGATTGACAACTATAATGACTTCTAATATGATTTCTTTACGACATTATCGTCAAAGAATTTTTGATTGTTGTAAATAAAAAAATACGACCATTGTTGATATTTGATAGTTATAAAATATACATAAAGCTAATTATTTATTACACGAATATATTTTTGTAACTTTATGTTCTTTTTACCTATATAATATACTCTGGTTAATGTGCTGATGTCTGTGAATAATTTAATTTACTCATTCAGAAACAGCCATAAATGTTAATTTATTGATTTGAAGGATTCATAATATTCTTTGTAAAATAACTGTAATAATTGCATATTAACTCCTGTACAGTTTTAAATTAGTTACATATATTATATGAACGAACCAACCAAAAAATCTTTGTATTTACTTGTTTTTCCTTTTAATATGGTTCTTTATCTCTGTGTTGAATTAATTACGACTTAAACTTAACTTTTATGATTTATGAAGGTAATCTCCACTAACAATTCAATTTTGTTTACTTTCTTGTATAAAATTTTATATAGTAGTGTTTCAAAAATATATATTTTTATCAACAGTCATATAACCCAGATGTTTTGAATGTCATTCTTTAGCCAAGAATCTTACCAGCGCGATTGCTATATAATATTCGCAGGCAAGCTAATGCGTTGAGTTCATTCAAATGGCGATAACTTTTTTTTAATGAACCGATTTTGATGAACTAAACTTTAGTAGTTAAGTTGAGTTAAAACAAAGCAATTGGTGAAATTTAAGTTAAGTAAATCGGTGCAGTACTTTCAGAGAAAAATGTGGACAAAAATATCGACAGACAAACAAGAAATTCAAAAAAAATATTTTTGCTTTCTATTATTCTTTTTAAGTGTCCCTCTATCCATTTCAGTCAAAATTACAAAATGTACAGACAAAATATTTTTACTGTCTTATTATATATAGAGAAGAGATTATATTGTCTTGTTGTAGGTAGAAAGAATATTAGAGTACACGGATCTACCCTCAGAGGAGCCAGTGGACCCCGACATGAAGACATTGAGACTCGAACACCCGAGTCTTGATTTTGAAAAATGGCCGAGCCAAGGTTTTTTTTTTGTTATTACGGTATTAGTTTTGTTGAATAACTAAAAACAAATAATCAATCTGTGTTTTAAAAGTATATAATACTTATAAAATTGAAATGATTATATGATTTGGAAATTTGTTTAACTGCTTACTTTTCTGGAAAGATTTTCAATTTCATACAGACTTTTTAGTCTATTTGAATGTATTTTTAAGTTTTGTAATCTTTCTAAATCAATATCTATGAGATATTTATTATAAATATTTTATAAATATTTTATATTATAAATATTTTAGATATTCAGATACGTAGAATCTAATAGTGTTGTTTTTTTTTTATTTTAAGAGATAAGAGAAGAGGACGGAAGTGGCACAATACTAAATAAACACAGTTTATTAATCACAACTTTACTTACAGGTAAAATAGTGTTCGAAAATGTTTCCCTGGAATACGAGAAACCGCCCAAAGATGATCAATTAGATTCGGACAATAGTGATGAGATTGTTTACGCTATACGAGGAGTGAGTTTTTCCATCAGTCCCGGGGAGAAAGTAGCGGTCGTGGGAAGAACCGGGGCCGGAAAGAGTTCTTTAATTTCTGCCTTATTTAGGTACTAGTATAAGAATATTATAATTATAATGAATTATAGTCAATTCTTCTTTATACACTTCGTAACAAATTGTTTTATTATTTCAATTTTTTATCTGTATTCAACACTCTCGGTGATTAGTCTATTGGATACATACATACATACTCGTATATATATACATCATCACGACACGCAGCCACCGTTTTTTTGGGCGTCCGGGAGATCTGACTCCTGGGACAGACATAGCAAGGCATTAGCAGCCAACATAGTTCTTAGGCCGGCAGGTAACGTGGCCATACCATATCACATACAGTATACACCAGTGATCTAGTCATTTGGTCACATAAGCTTTGGTCGCCAGCTTCGATCAAACGATTTCTTGATAACGTATCCTGAACTTTTTGGACTTAATGACTGCTTCAGAATTTATACGAATAGTTCTCGAGTCTGGGCTCTCACAATTCATGTACTCGACATACGGTTCTCGTCAATGAGTGTTACGTCAACGGCATAGATCATCAACCATGCTGGTTGGTCTTGGATGTGAGCCGAGATAGTAATTAGCACAGTAGTACAGCGGAGTAGGTACAAGTATCTCAGTATAGGTTTCAGGGATCCACTTGGGTCATATATTTCTATATTTAAAAATATTAATATTCTAGATTAAATAAAATCTCCGGGCGTATAACAGTGGACTGCGTGTCCCCTGCGCAGGCCGGCCTGCGGCGCTGGCGCGCGCGGCTCTGCGCGCTGCCGCAGCGCCCCGCGCTGTTCGCGGCCACTCTGCGCGACAACCTGGACCCCGAACAGGCGCACACTGACGCGCAGATATACGCCGCGCTGCAGGAGGTCAGTACGGGACAGGATGGGCAGCTTTGATTTTATACAGATGTATGTATGGGATAGTAAGCGGAGGCGACTCTCTCGAGCTCAACCGTACTCGTTGCGAGTGGCCACGCAGAATGAAAAAAGAAAACTGTGCCCTATCTGTTCTTATTAATACTGAAAACACATATGTTTACGCAAAACTTCGACGTAGATAACAACATAAATAAAAAGTTGTAACAAGCGTAAGTGTAACTTTCTTAAGTGTAGAATAACACTTTAAAAATGTAAATAATATTTAATAAATAACATTCTCTCTAACGATAATTCTTAGTAATTATCTTTAGGTAGCGGAAATTTGTAAAAATCTCCCTACAGCGTATAAAAATTTCGACGTAGCTTGATGAGAAATTATGGCTTAGTGGTCGGTTTCCAGAAGGCGCGGTTCGAGTCCGGCTATATATATATAAAAATCTTATGTCTGTACATTTAGTATTTTTAACTGAAATGGATAGAGGGACACTTACAAAGAATAATAGAAATCAAAATATTTTTTTTTAATAGAATCATTTTTTTTACTTTCTTGTCTCTATCTCACGCTTTTCTCTGAAAGAATTGAACCGATTTTTTTAAAACTCACCAATAGCTTTATTTTAACTCAGCTAAACATTTACAGTTTCTTTCATCAAAATCGGTTTATTAAAAAAAAGTTATCGTCATTCAAATGAACTCAAGGCAAGACTTTGCCTGCAACTATATAACAATCAATACTTATATTATAAATTCGAATGTAGCTCTGTATTTCTGTCTGTCTTTCTGCCTACCCTGCTGTGTGTAGGATACAGAGTAAAGCTGATTTACTTTTGATTTTTATTTACTTTTACTTATTTTTGTTATTTCATTTTCATTACTCAGGTATTTTTCTAATATTAAGAATTTTATTTCTTTTCCTTACTTGTTCTTATTATTCTTTTTCGGCTTATCATTCATCATACTATTCCTATCCTATTTAATAAACAGCGGACGAAGCTGCGCTGGTCCGCTAGTGGTAAATAACTCGTAACACCTGTAATGTCTACCTTGTCTCTGTCTACCTTGCGGATATACAAGAAGAATATGTGGATAATAGGTAAACTAAAAAAAATTCACAGGAATTCTCCTTTTCAGGTGGAACTTCAGGATCTAGTCCAACAGCTGCCAGCAGGTCTCCAGTCTAAGGTGGGTGACGGCGGTGGTAACTTCTCGAGCGGACAGCGCCAGCTGCTGTGCCTCGCGCGTGCCGTGCTAGCGAGACGAGCCGTGCTGGTGTTGGACGAGGCCACTGCCAATGTTGATACTGAGTTAGTCGGGAAAGAACCCGTTTTTACTGCTAATGTACAGTAGGAATGATAGAGAGAACCTAGTCTTAACACACTCCGTTCTTTGTTTCCTCCGAATTCGAGGCAATCCGTCACTCCATCAATTCCGTTACAACACAGTGAGGGAAATAAACGTTGCAATTTATTTTACCTGAACGGTACAACGGATCTTTTTCCCCCACACGGAGATCAAACTGACAATCAATGTAAAAACACACATTCAAACACTGATAGTGTTTCGGTGACACGCCATATTCTGACGGTAAAAGGGGACCATATTACTAAGACTCCACTGTCTGTCCGTCTGTTTATCCGTCTATCACCAGGCTAGCCAGGTAACTGTGATAGTAGACAGTTGAAATTTTCACAGAGCAAATACAAAAAAAAAAACAGAATAAAATAAATAATTGAGTGCCTCCCGTACAACAAATGTAATTTTTTTGCCGTCTTTATAGATAGAGGCCGCATTGCCGCAGTGGTACAAGGGTGTGACTGTAACGCAATGGTTATGGGTTCAATCCCCATTTGGAGGAACGAATTATTAATTACTTAATTTCTTCGCTCTGGCACCAAGGCAAAAAGAGGCATTGCGCGTTGAGTTCCGCCACTCAACACGCATTGCCTCGAAACATTCGGAGGAAAGTGGGAAACGGAGTCTCATAACATTAGGTTCCCTACCTACCCTGCTGTGAGCGGTAATTATGTGCGAGTATCAACTCTCTTTTTGTAACTCTCTCCACAGGACTGACAAACACATTCAAAACACGATCCGCACGAAGTTCGCTGCGTCCACAGTACTGACGATCGCGCACAGACTCAACACCGTCATGGACTACGACCGCGTCATCGTCATGGATAAGTGAGTAGGATTTTTTAGCATTTTTAAAGTGATATTCTACATTTAAAATAACTAAAATACGATTTACAAAAAAAAAATTAAAAAGTTCTTTTTTAGCTTCACGCTGTATCATAAACTTATCAGGGTAGCAAAGGAACCTAGTGTTTATACACTCTATTCCAATTAAAATACTTTCAGCCAAATTCTTGAATCATTGCGTATTAAGTGACGGAACTAAACGCCGCGCTTTGCACCGTTACCAGATTGAAGAAATAAAAATGTTCAATATTTATTATTTCCATTGATGAAAAATTAAATGTTTCACATATTGTTTACAGTCGCACGCTCGTGCACCTGCACCTCAATAAACCCCATAATGTTCGTAACGTTTTTTGGTGTATTTAATTTCAAATTTATGTTATGACAGGGGTCGTGTCGTGGAAACTGGTCACCCCTACGAGCTATTGATGGCCCCCTCGAAGGAACATAGAGTGGAGAGACAGAACACTCTTAACGAAACGAAGGTACCAACAAACGTTATGTTATTATAGCACTTTTAATATATACGTTTAGATATTAGTTCTTTTGGGAAAAATATTATTTCTTATATAGTTTAAGTTTATAAGTTTTATTTAAGTGTGTGTGATTTTCTAAGTGTGGAATACTTAGGACAGAAAAATTCTTATTTTTATACGTTTTCTAAATAAGTATAATTCTAGTTTGGTTGTAAAATGAACAATATGTCCTGACACTAAAACTGATCTTTTTGTCTGAAGATATTCGCCCTTCCCCTTTGTTTTGCCCATTCCCAATCTTTACACTAAATACAGGATAAAAAATAGAGATGAAAACAGAATGAAATACGAATCTTTTAAATATGTAAAATTTGTCTTTTTTGTTGTATATTAATATATTTTTTTATTCAATATTCGCAATTATGTTTATTTAATATAATTATTTAATTAAAATTTTAACTTAAATTTTAAATATTTGTTGCTTGCAGCATTCCGAAAGATTCCAAGAGACTCGTCATAGACAACGGACTTGTTCTAACGGGTGAGGGTATTTTTTTTACATCTTTCTCTATTATAAGTATCTTTTACGTGTCTTATCTATTTTTTTTCTTTGGGCGAAAGTTATTATAAAAGTTTAGCGCCAAGCTTGGGCCTTTTTTTTTCAAACAATATTTTATGTTAAGTGAAATTCTACTATAAGATTATTTACATAAAAATACTAAACAGATTTAGTTGAAAGTTGGCCTCATTACTGTAGTAATGAGGCTATCGTGGCCCAGGGGCACAAGCGTGTGACTGTAATGTGACGGGGGTTGTGGGTTTGATCCCCACTCGGGGAAAAGAAATATTTATTTGAGTTTATATTTAATTTAATGAATCAACTTTATAATATAGTTTTATAAATTATACATAACGTTCATGTTATTCTTTCACAGGTCGACAAATGATGGTAGCGTGTTCAAATCCTTAGTGGAACAGACTGGGGTTGAAACTGCTGCACTTTTATATTCAATGGCGGAAGAGGTATGTGTTCTATACTCTACGATTATTTAAATTATTGAGTGACTGACTGCTATATGTGAGATACAAAAATATGCGTGAAACTATAAATATATATATATAAATATATCAGATCTTTTTGGTTTTTTTTTACAGAGTTACAAGAAATTATTAGCAAAGAAAAGCTCTTAAGTAATCATCGCCACAATCGCCTCCGTTTTTACTCTCCGTGTACTTAAAATTCTAAAACAAAAAGAAAGAGAAAACATCATGGTTATGGTATCTAGATATAATATTTTCTGTAAAGCCGGGGCTTTAGTTGTGTTTGTGTAAAAGTCTTTTCTTTATTTTTTAAGGTAAAATTTTGTTAGTAAAATTTCTAGGGTCATATACTCATAAGACTATTCTGGGATGGGCACAGACGACCCACCCCCTCGTATTTCTACGCCCATGCAAAACATATCGCTCTTTTGGTGCAACATTGATGTGATGCCACTTTTTCGGAAAAATGTTATATACGTTGATTACGTCGCCTGAAATATTTTGAAAAATATTGAAATACAAGTATGTAGATAATTTTTTGCTTCACGCTGTAACCCTCACATAGGTTATAGTGGGAAACTGAGAACCGAATGTTTTAACACCAGGTATCCCAGTTCCCTTTGCCTACTAATATGTGCGGGATACAGCGTGAAGCTAAAAAAAATATAATTAAAAAAAAAAATTAAATTAGCTTCACGCTGTATCCCACACTCAGCAGGGTAGGCAGAGGGAACCTAGTGTTAAGACACTCCGTTCCCCACTTTCTGCCGAATTCTGGAGGCATTGCATGTTGAGTGGCGGAACTCAACGCCGCGCTTAACCTCGACACCAGAGCGAAGAAATGGAAATATAAATTTAAGTAAATATTTCATCTCCTCGAGTGGGAATCGAACCCACAACCTGTCGGTTTTTGCAGTCGCACCTCGTGCCGCTGCGCCACGACCGGCCTCCTCATTAAAAATTATAATTCTGTTAGAAAATATGCTTTGTAAATATCTCTATACGAGAAACAGTACATCGATGTTAAGATAGAATAAGAAGGTATATCTTATTTGGTTAGAGCGCGGTGTTTGAGTTTTGAGGTCAAATCTTTTAATATTAATAATCTCTATATATGATAAAACAGTAAAAATATTTTGTCTGTACATTTAGTAATTTTGACTGAAATGGATAGAGGGACACTTGAAAAGAATAATAGAAAGCAAAAATATATATATTTTTTAATTTCTTGTCTGTCTGTCCGTCTGTCTCTGAAAATACTAAATCGATTTACTTAAAAAGTTCACCTATTGCTTTATTTTAACTCAACTTAACATTTAAAGTTTGTTTCATCAAAATCGGTTCATTAAAAAGAAAGTGCCTGCGAGTGTTATATAGCAATCCCGCTGGTAAGATTCTTGGCTAATTAATGACATTTGAAACGTCTCTGTTATATGACTGTTGATAAAAAAATATATTTTTAAAGCACTGTTGTTCAGAAAAAAAATCATATTATTTGATATTTATTACTTTACATATTAAAGTAATAAAAATCATATTAGAAGTCACTAGTTGTCAGTCAATTCTGTTTATTAGATCAATAATTATGTAGTTTAAGCGGGCGCGGCCGGGCCGCTAGTTTTTTATATAACAAAGCTGGGGCGCGTGGCTGTCATTCCTGTGTTAAGTCATTATTATTAATATATTCAATTTAAAGTCACTGCCAGTAAAGCACCTAGTAGATTTAAAACACACATAAATATATTCAATATTAAATAAATATTTTACGTTAACTAATTTCTGCAATAGATTTCTTTGAATCTTTTTAGTATGAACGTTTTGTTTATATACCTACTTAGTTTTACTTTAAAAAATAGAAGTGAAAAATATCACAATAAGCAAAGCAGTGTAAGCACTTATAAAAATTTGAATTTTATTAAATCGTTTTACAAAAATCGCTTATAATATTTCACACAAAATCATGTGAAAATCACACCAAAAGCCAATCAAAGCCAAAAGAATAAATATTTTTAGCCATTTTTTATATTATTTATTATGTGAAAATGCATAATTATAATTTAAAAATGATAGTATGATTATTTTGTATTACTTTGGCTTTAATAAAACGATTATAAATTTGTATTTTTGTATATATAATGATAATAAAATGTATTTCACTATTTTTATATTTCTTTACGTCTTATAAATATAAAGAATTTAATAATTGTATTTAACCATGTGATATAGATGTGTATATTTGTACTTAAATAAACATTTAATAATTTTGTCTTTTTTATTTGAAAATAAATAAAATAAATTTATAAACTAGATTTATCAAGAATCAACGAAAACCTTTTTAATTTTATTATGACACCTGATATCTCGAAAACTTGCACAACGGCTCCCCTAAGTCAGATTGTGCTATTTTATTTTGATTATAGTACTACTCTATACCGTTAAAAATATAATAGAATGTAGGGATTTAAAATTTTATAAAGGGGCATGCCATTTTATTACAAATTACCAAAATTTAGAGCAATTTGCTTTTATTACATTATATCCATACTATATAACTTTAATCAAACATGCGATTCCCTTCATTTGTAATTAAGGAACCTAATTCTACAACTTTGTCTCAGATTTAAATTAAAATAACATTGTACTTTTGATCTACTATCGCTTTTAAATGTTTTAACTAAGATAATCATTACTTTATTATTATTATATTGGATAAAATGCTTAACATAGTGTACAGTTCAACAAAATATAGAACGATATAAATCCTATTATATAACGGGTATTTAATTCATACATTACTTATCTGTGAAAAATAATAAAATATATTATTATACAATCAATAGAATTAAATGATATTAAAAAAATAACAATCATTGCTAAAAAAAGCAAAAAAAAATATTGCCATTGCAAATATAAAATTATCGAACGCTTCACTCCCTTTTATAATGGCAGCATTGCAAAGCTGCCAACATACATACTGACGTCACAACGTCAAGTTGGCGGCCCTGCTAGTGCTAATGCCCGCTCGGTCACGAGTACATTACGTTAAACATAAGTGAAATTTAAATTATAATTCATAATAAATACAGGTAAGCCTTTTTATTATTATATTTAACTTAAACATGGCTGTATTTTATTTATTACGTCTTGTAACAAAATGGTGGATTTAAATGCCGGTATTTTTTTTAATTGTAAGAGATTTTTGCAAACAGGTTTCCCATACATTTTTGTTTTAACCGCCTCTAAACGAAAGTACTATATATTATATATTATATATTAATAAATATACGCATAACTTGAAAACTGCAATCAGATTACACTTTCGCTTAGCATAAATGTTTTATTGATTCTATAATACTTATGAATTGCAAAACACCGGTTTTAAAATCTTTATTTTGTGCGTGTCTAACATTCTTTTATTTTCATTATGAAATTTGATTTTCAAAAAACTCAATTTATTGTGTTTGTTCTTGTTGCTTAAGAGCTATTTATCAACATTACTTTTTAAAAGGTGGGTAAATCAATTGTTACGCTTTTCTTTTGTGTCAAATCAATAAATGTGTATTATTTTATTGTAGCAATAAATCAATAAATGTTAGCTAATAATTAGAAAAAATATTGTAATTTTGCAATTTCGTCTAATTTTTAAAATATTTATAATAAGGAAAAAGTTTTAATTTAAAATCTAATTTATAAATACATTTATGAGGCCATGGTGGCGTAGCGGCAGAGCTTTTGATTGTAAAAGCGACAGTTGTTGGTTTGGTTCCCATTTGGTACCATATTACATTCATTTACTCGCTCTGCTAATAAGACAAATCGCGGCGTTGTGTTCTGCCATTCAAAAAAGATTTTAAATTGCCAAATGTATACGATATAATATAAAATTTTCTAACGTATTCTAAAAATTCACGTTTCTATTCGTAATCTCTAACTTCGTGCAACAATGACGTAATTGCACTTAAAAAATCATGTCAATGTTGCATACATTGAAAGAGTACAAAATTTTGATGGCGTCTTCAGCAATTGCTTAAAAGTTCTAAAAACCGGGTGGAATTTCGAGCATTTCTCCCTTAGTGCCCCTCTAACATTTCTCAAGGAATTTACATGCCAAATTTCAGTGTTCTACGCCGCGTAGATGTTTGTCTGCATCAAATAGTCTTTCTATTTTTGTTTTGTTTATTTAAACAAATGCTAATAAGTTGTCGATAATTTCTTGGCTGCTACTTTTTAAAATCTTTAGTACACATGTCCTTATTATATATATAGTATCTTATTCATGGATCAGAAACATTAGGAAGTGAAGACTGAAAATGCTACGATTGTGGCTTCGAACCCCATACGGGGGATTGATCCCTATTATCATTTCCTCACTTTCTGGAAACAAGAGAAAGCCCGGCGTTGACTTCCGTCACCCAATACGAAATAACTTAAAGTTTTGCGAAAAGTGAGGAACGGAGTGTTTCAGCAGGATATATCCGGCATCAGAGCGAAGAAATGAAAATGTTAAACATTTCATTGCGTCTGGTAAGAATCGAACCCACATTCTGTCGCGTTAACAGTCACACGCCTGTACTCCTGTGCCATGACTGGTCTCAGAATACTCAGCAATTTAAATTACAAATATTTTGAATACAATCATTCAGGACAGGCCTCAAGACTATAGTATAGAACGTAAATTAAAATTAATAGCACTAAAAGAGGATAATGTCATACACATTATTCTATAAATACTTTAATACAGATAAAACAAATTGCGTTTATGTTATTGTATCTTATAGTAATTTAATAGCTTTGTAATATATACTAGTTATAGTTCACAACGTCGTTTGAGTGGAGTGTTATTTTATTTTTGATTTCACGCTGTATGCAGCATATCGCAAGGTAGGCAGAGGGAACCTGGTGTTAAGACACTCGGTTCACCACGCACAACTCAAATATCGGGAATGAAATTCAACGACGTGTATTGTTATCAGAGCGGAGACATGAAGTAATATTATTCCCTAAGTTGGAAATGAAACCGCAACTGAAAATGAACGTTGTGCCGCTGCTCCAAAAGTCGTGGCCCATTTGGGGAAGGATTTTATTAAAACGTTTATCATAGTAAATTAATTAATAATAAAATTCCATTTATAATATTTGGAGAATGCCTGTATGCTTAGACGACATTTAGCACGAATTCTTATAGTTAAACAAAATTTGAAATCAATATATATTGATTTAGTAGTAACTTTTGAAGAGTTCCATTATTCAGGTCCTGGCTCCATCGTCACGTCAGTCCCCTAGCCTGTAACTGCCAAGTTTCCCGGCGATATTACAAATAAGTGGGTCAAATTCAGTTTCTTAAAATTTATTACATAGCTACAAATCAATCTAAAAAAAACGTATTAAAAGTCCCAAATTCTTTTGCTTGGTGCTGGGTTTGCTTATTTTTGACGTGTTCAGTGAAATATTTTTAAGAGGATTGCTTATTTTTGATGACATAGGGGAGGGGGGTAATTGCAAAAAAACTACTTACGTAATACTTGAACGGCCCCTTACTTCTTGTACTGGGCCACAATTCGTTAATTTTTATAGTAAACCATAATATGTTTAGCATCCCTAGAGCTAGATATGAACCCGCAATACCCAAACAACAACACGTAAAATATTGGTAGAAATGTTTTAGTACAAAATTCACATAATTAAAAAAACTTAATCTTGTGGAAACTGTTTTGTGGAAACAATTTACTGTATAGTACCGTAATCTATCCGAAATCTCTATTAATCACCCCTAAAGCTGGATATGAACCCATAACACCCAAGCGACAGTACATAAAACCACTTGTACGAATTCGAGTGCAAAATTCACTTGCCCATTCGTCAGATCGGTTTTAATGAAAGAACCAAATATGGCAATGTCATATAAAAGTAGTTTTATCAGTTGCTTATTATTCTTTGAGTTTGCAAGGACGCGGGCAAGAAATGTTACTATACCTACGTGTGCACGAGTTGTAATCCACGGCTTCGCTTGTCTCTCCTACAGCTACCTCTTCTACCTACACTTTAAAACCCTAATCTCCCTTTTTCCGTAGGAATTTCGAGAAATCCTCTCTGTGCTCTGGATAACCCCTACATTCTCTAACCTTATGAACGCGCGGTCGATAATTGAAGATTTTTCATATTACATCTTCCAATATGGGGAAGTGCCAATCCAGATGAAATCTTTTTGTCTCTTATACTAGTATAGAGGCCAGTCGTGGCGCAGGGGCACAAAGTGTTACTGTAAATCGGCTGGTTGTTGGTTCGATTCCCACTCGTGGAGATGAAATATTTACTTAAATTTATATTTCGATTTCTTCGCTCTGGTGTCGAGGTTAAGCGCCTCGTTGAGTTCTGTCACTCAATACGCAATGCCTCCACAATTCGGCAGAAAGTGGGGAACGGAGTGTCTTAACACTAGGTTCCCTCTGCCTACCCTGCTGTGTGCGGGATACCGGGACTAATTTTATACTAGTCTTTACTTGTGGCTTTGTCCTTATGGTTAGATGGAAGGCCGCAAGTTAGATCGAAACGAATTGTACTATGCCTGTAGACTTACGCCTTTCCCAATAAATGGACTATTCAACAGAAAAAATATTTCCCAATTCGCATTAGTAGTTCCTGAGATTATTTCAACCAAACAAGCAGAAATGAATGCTAAAGATTTATAATGTTATTATATGTAGAAATGGGTTTACTTGAAAGATATTTATATAGCATTTCGAAAATGTTATGTAACAGCATAAACAATCATCGTTAACTTTCAAAGCCTTTTTTTATCTATATTTTTTTATATTTAGCAATTTTATATCCCACAGTGATATTTGAACCCACTAATATGAGCATAATTTAATTATAATTTGTATATTACTAAGGTAAGACACGACTGTTATTTTTTAAAATCAAAATAAAATGTGATTTTTTTACTTTAGCTTTGAAGTGATATTATTGTCTTCTTTCTTTCTTTTCTTAAACTTTAATTTTTTTGTGTGTGGTTATTATAAATTTCTTACTCTTGTTAGTGAACATACTGGGGTGGGCACGGCCCCCATCCCTAATCCTACATCCAATATAATTAGTTTATCAATTGTGTCCTAGTTTTTAGGAAACAGGAAATACTAAATTACGAAAATATTCACAATTTACTTAATTGTAAAAGTAAATCCTTTGAGCGTTGAAGTATGGTGGTACTTCACACAAGTGCAATTTAAATACCTATTGTTCTACTCTATTAGTGAATTGGCTACATTATGCGGTCATTGAAGCACTCCAAGTATAATTTTGAATAGCACATTAGTTTGTCCATGTACCTATGTATATTATTGCCAATGCCTCCTGAATTCCGTCGGAAAGTGGGAACGGAAGTCTTAATGAGAACGGAGTGTCTTAGCACTGGGTTCGCAGGTTCTCTCTGTTTACTCAGTTATGTGCGGTATACAGCGTAAAATTGTAAAAAAATATAATAACATTAAAATGGAGATATTGTACTTCCGTTTTTCATGAATCTACGCGTTAAATAACACTGCAGGCTAACAAACCGCATATACGTACGAGTATATCACTGAAATATATTTTCAAAGAAACTATTACTATCGAGTCTTAACAAATATTTGAAAACCTTATACAAAATGGACCAAAGAAGTCGGTGTAATATAGTTTCGTTTGCCACAAACGGCTCGTTAAGTTTCGGAACTCAACGCTGCCGTTCGACAAACCGGATACGCCAATATAATATATATTAATTGGAACATTTAAAAGGCAGTTTATTACTTTTGAGTATCAATAAATATTATAAATGATCCATATAATAAAAATGGTAAGCGGAATTTAAAAATTGAAAGTAATTCAAGTCAAAGTGAAAGTAAATTTATAGGGAAGACTGTGGAAAGTAAAATCTTATACATGCTTGTACACTGCGTTATACTGCATCAGCACTGTTAAAGAAGCTTTCGTATCTAAAAATGGTAACAATAAGGGAGAGAGAACGAAGTGCTTTATCACTAGGTTCTGCATTCTCTACTACATTATGCGCATATAGCAGCATATGTATATACTGATCCTGATTTACAGAAGATTTTTTTTATGCGTGCTCACTATTCTGCGCATATTACAGGACAGGCATTGTCGTTCGTTCGTTTTCGGGTGTAACTCAACGTGGCTTTTTACAAAAGCTACATAATAAAAATAATTCTTTCCTCCAAATGCGCCACGAGAGATAATATGGAGACAAATGCATTTGTATACATTAAAGTCGGCTTAAAGTCGAAAATTAGAAGTGAATATTAAAAATATTTTAAAATATAAAACAGACATCAGAAATACATGGATATTCAGATTGAATAATTTACAGAACTGATTTTTATAAACCTTGGGCTGTTTCATATCTTGAAATGTATTTAATTTAAATTTTAAAAATATCTTCCTATCTGTTTTAGAGACATTTATGGACAATCATACAAACATTTACAGAATTTAGCATATGTGCTTATACGCAGAAATAGATGTTAAAGATAACCCCCTTTTATACTTATATAGAAAACTTTCAAAAATTATAACGTAGCGGGATTTGAACCCGCTCCACTTACAGCCTAAACGCACCGAACATTGAGCCATACGTTCTCATCAAGTTACTAACAAATCTTATATGTTTGTTTACTCCTTTTATTTTAAAATCAGTTGAAAATGTGTCAAATGTCAGGTAATAAATGAGAGCTTTATCCTCTTATCTTATATAACAACCAGCTACTGTGCAAGCTCTATAGTAGCCAATAACAACCTAATACGTCCGTATGTGTGGACAGTTGCCAAAATCTAGGCAATATATTTGGTTCAACTTGAACAGTAAGTTTTAAAAATTGGAGAAATTTTGAAATATTTTATTATAATGTCCAAATTGTGGCCTACATTACTTTTAGCTTCACGTAGTCACAGCAGTAAAAGCTTTCCACTTCCACCGGATTCTGGAGGCATTGCGTGTCGAGTGACGGAACTCAACGTCGCCCAGTGTGGCAATTTTTTTAACAACATTTTTAGACCTTTGTCATTATACTATACTACATTTTACTTTCGCTTCGTCCGTATGGCCAACATATCGGAATAATTATTATATATGCACATTTTATGCGCCAGCGGTAACGAAAATGTTGTAAAAAATACAGCTTAAAATGGACTATCCAAAAAAAATGTTTTTTTCAATTCGGACTTGTAGTTCCCGAGATTTCGTGTTCAACCTAATAAAACTTCAGCTTTGCAACCTTACGCTGTGTCTCGATAGCAGAGCGAGGATATTAAAGAATTAATTTCCCCAAATGGGAATCGAACCCACACACTTTGCATCTACAGTCACACGCTGAGGCACGACGACCTTAATCATCAAATTGTTTGAACAACATTAAAAAATTACAGAAAGTAAAAATAACCGTGACGAGTCGAATGTAATTATAACATGAACTGCGCCGTGAGATAAGCTATCAGTAGAAAGCATTGCAGCATCTTCCCAAGGCCCATTGTTTACCACATAATTTCGTTTTAGTTTTAGCTATGAGAAAAATTTGAATACGATAGAATTTAACATGGAGATTGCGGGTTTGGTACCCGGATGCAGGATACAGCGTGAAGCCAAATTAAGTTTGATTTTTGTTGTCTGAAGTTTTTTGTTGTGAAATATGCGGTTTAAGGATTTGTTTTAAGTCACTCAGTTCTTAGTTTTTTAACATTCGGTGAAATGATTATATTTCATTTATTGTTATTTGCCAGCTCTATTTTACGAAGCGCGGCGTTGAGTACCGTTACTCAACACGCTATGTCTGGATAAATTGGCGGAGTGTCTTGAGAATTAGGTTTTATTAGGGCTCTTCTCTCAGGGTAGGTGTCCTGCATTGCGGTATAAAATAAAACTAAAAGCATTGCTAAGTAGGTAAAATTCTCTGAGCTTAACGAGATATCACTCTCATTACATAGATGCTAACTGATATCACTCTGTTCTCCTCATTCCGATGTAAGTGTGTAACTAAAGAACCACTTAACTGGTTCATATTTAGATTTCTCATTGAGTAGAAATTTGGGAACATAGTGTCTTATCACTAAATTTCCTCTGGCTACCCTGCTACATGCGGTATACAGGATGGAGCTGAAAAAAAAGTGCAGAATTTAACGCCGCGTTTATTTTATCTCAACTGATTCTAATATATAACACGTACATTATGTAAGTGCCCTAATTATTGATTATGTAATACTTTAAAGTGTTCAATTGAAACGGACTGTAACCTCTTAACATTGCTAAGTCAGAAAGTACTGCATAGAAATTATGTAATCTTGGTGAGATGTTTACTTAGCGATTTTCACATTTTAAGATAGTCAGACAGAACCAAGTGCTAAAAGACTCTTGCTTGTTAGACATTGACAGTTGAGTGGCGGTACTCAACGCGGTGTTTTAAAACCAGAGCAGAGAAATTAAAATAATTCATTTCTACGAGCGGAGATTATATCGAGGGTTGCCATCGCGTTTACAGTGACACTCTGTCCCACTGCGTCACGTTGGCTTAATATAAGTACAATGTGATTAGAAAAACGCATATTCAAATCCATTTACATACGTTTACACTTCAGTTAAATGCAGTTTCTGAGTTATGTCATACTCAAACATACATATATTTGGTCAGATCTGTCACGATGATGAATATTATTATTTTTTATATTGTTTTACAAAATTTTCTTACATTGTAAGTCGAGGACTTATTAAAGTAAATATTGCAATTAAAAATACTATTTGTCATGTTTCAAGGCTGTGCAGATAGCGTGTTCTCTTTGAACAGTGCGAGTTGCACCGTTATCTGGGGATGTTATCACTCTCGCGGGAAGTCGGAAAAGTATTTTTTGTACTTCACAAATAAACTCGATGGTTTTTGGTTCGATTCTCACGCAAAGACTGATTTCGGTAACGAGATGAATCGCGGTGTTGAATTGCTTAACACGATGCGCTGCTTAACACGCAATTCCCTGAGAGTTGGGTGGCGCATAGGAAGCAGTGTCCTAACATTAGGTTCCCTCTGCCTACCGAATTGAGGGCGGGGCACACGGGGTGTAAGAAAAAAAAATACCATCGTGCTGTTGGACATGAGTAATCAAACTCTTGTTAACTTTTCTACGTAGAAAAGTGTATTATTTTTAATTATATTAACTACATATTATTAAATATTTGTTTTAATTATATTTTTCTTATTTGAATAGCAAACGGGTAAATTCGGTTAGCAGTTTGAGCTAGACTATGAATCATTCGTCTTTTTCTTAATAAGCTTATATAGCAAGGTATATATACTTAAGTTCTTTAAGTAGTAATCTCTAGCAAAAACTTGTAAAGATTAGACTTGACAACGAGAGATAAAATATTTTTACTTTAAGTCATGCTATACTCGTATATCGGTTTGAGAAAATGGAAAAATATGTTATATTTTATTAGAGAAAAATAAAGAAGCCGAAGTATTATCTAAAGATATTTCTAAAAATTTATAGATTGAGTGGAAAGTAAAAAATGGAGTGATTTATATTATTTAGATAGGGAATAAATATGAAAAAAGTCTTTGTTTTTAGTTTTATGTTGTTGTTGCGGGATACCGCATATAAAAGGATAGGCAAAGTGAACTTACTGCTACGACACTCTGTTCCCCTACCGTTCCCCGTTCCCAGAAAAAAAACTAATGACAATAATCTATACATATAATAAAATTGTAACTGATCGCTGCCTGCACATGGGAAATATTCGTACATAAGAAAAAATATTATTTGAGGCAATTACCAATATAAAAGAATCCAAACAATGATTTTAAAATTGTTTGTCGGTTTGTCTTTTTATCTGTGCACGCTAATACCAGAAATGGCTTAATAATTTAAATACAGTTTTCACTACTGTCTTTTGGTACACCTCCCTTAACATGCAGTGTTTATTGTATTTCAATCGTATTATATGAAAATGTTATATCACTTTCAAGCGGGCGAAGTCGCATGCGGATCGCTAGTCTTACCTTAAATTTATAAAAGACAAATAAAGCCGCGAAGACGTTCTAGTTGTATAAGGAAATAATCGGGGGAACCCTTTTCAATCCCTATAAGTGTTATCAGCCTATTAATGCTACATGGCTTCTTGCCTGATGACTTAAAATTTATACTTGATCCTGACATAAAAATGCAATTTGCTGACTAAGATCGTATGACAGAGCTGCGTTAAGTTACGGAAATGGATAAGATCTAGATCTAGATTTCTTAGATTTTTTTTTAGGTATCTCCCTTATACCTATAGCAGAATGTAGAACCTATATAGTGTTGAGACACTACATTCTTGAGTTCCCGCTCGATTTTGGGATACTGCGTGTTGAGTGGCGAAATTCAACACCGAGCATATGTCTTGTTATCAGAATTGAAAATAATCTTGTTTTAGCTTCACGCTGTATCCCGCACATAGCAAGGCAGGCAGAGCGAGCCTGGGAACCTAGAGTTAAGACACTCCGTTCTCTATTACAAAATTTCTATTTCCCATTATCCACCGAATTCTGGAGGTATTGCGTGTTGAGTGGCGGTACTCAACGCCACACTTGCCGCGATGCCGGGACGAAGAAATGAAAATATTAAATAATTTATGTTAACAAATAGTAATTTAACCCACATAATTCGCGTTTACGGTTAAACTTTCAGTGATACCTCAGTTTATAAATATTGCATTTATCACGCGATTTCTAATTTATTTAAAATTCTGTTTGTTTTGATGAATATTGTTTATATTAGCAGTAAATAATGTTTCTTAGATCAATAGTGGCACATACTAAAATATATTATTTTCATGATTTATTAAGGTCACAGTTCTTAATCCCTTCATTTTTGTTGATTAAGCCGTGAGAAAGTAGTGGTAAATCACTTTGTCTTATCTTTTTCTTGAATGTAATCTTAACGCCTTTTTGGGTCATCAAATACTTACATCTATATCTGGACCAAAAAACCTTTTACACCGTCTTAGTTAAGTACAAGTACATTTGGTTTTAAGAGTGCGACGCACGCGTGTTGGCGCTACTTAACGTCGCGTTTCGTATACCAGAGGGGGGAAATAAAAATTCCCCAGAATTTGAATTGAATTCACAACTATCGCGTTTACCATGCCACGACGGTGTCAAATACAGCCGTACCTACTATAAATATGCATGTAGAAAATGAAGGAACCTTGCCTTTCCTTCTTACTCTTCAGTTACAATATACTGTCTATACCTCTATATCAATAAGGTTGAACGAGACTTAAACTTTTAGGTACTACCGGCTCGAATTGTAAAAATATTTTTTGTATTTGACAGTCCATTTATCGAGGGAAGCTACAAGGCTTTAATATAGCATTTCGTTGTTTCGATGTAGCCCGCTGTACCTGTGGTCAGAGCTATCTACCCCAACCAGAAAGCCATGTATCATACGCAAGGTGCCACTATTGTATTTATTCATTGTACTAAAATAAAAACAAAATTAGTATATCAACCAAACAACATGGTCAGAATGAACCCACAACCTTCGGCACACGACAGACGTCTTCCTATCATTGTAAGCAAAAACAAAAGGAAATTCTAAATATTATCCCCGTGATTCATGCGCGTACGCAAGAATTTTAAATTAATTTCTTGGGTAAAATCTGACTCACGTTTAGTATATCGGATGTCATTTATGGTTCCGCTGTATTTCTTGCGCCAGTTCTTCTAAGGTTCTTTTGGGCCAGCCATTTTAGTGAACTGATGGTAAATTTCTTTTAGAAAAATCTATAAACCTTTGAACGTAGCGGGATTTGAACCCGTGCATTTTGGAAAATTTTTTGCTTCGTGCTGTATCTTGAACATAGCAAGGTAGGCAGAGGGAACCTTGGAATCTAGCACTAAGACAATGCGTCCCCATTAAGACATTACCGTTCCCCACGGGATAATTATTAAATGTTTCTAAAAATTAAACAATTTCTTATTTTGAATGAAATTTTTCATTTTTCTCTTTTTTGGTCCACTTACGGAGTGGTCTTGATTGCGCAGTCATTGGGTTACCTGAACCGATGGTAACGCATTCACGTTCTTAAATATTTTTTAGGATTTTAAAGGTACTTGTATATTTATGTTTAAAATGTTATCTTTTCCTTTCTTTTCATAAATATTATGTGCGTGCTTAATTTAATCCAACCACGTTTTAAATTTACCAGTCGAAGCAATGAATCATTATTTCGTTGCTCTGGTAAGAAACCGAAGACCGGCGTTGAGTTTCGCTACTCAGTATGCTATATCTCGAAAATTGTGCAATGCGTGGGGAACGGAGTGTCTCAACACTAGGTTCCCCTTGCCTACACTGATTTGAAAATGGAAATAAACAAAAAAAAATATGATTCATACAATATTTAGTGACATACATATTAATGTTTTTATTGTTTTATAACATGACAATTTATTTATATTTAATGTTGGCCTTGTCGCGTCCTTGCTCCACCGCGTCTTGTCGTAGCGTGACGACGTGTAGAGTATGTGGACCTCAAGGTTCACTTTTGCAAATTAAATACCATAACCATGGGTGAAAAAGGATAATTAAGAATGTCTTGTCTAGCTGAAGTGTTTGGTTGTTCGCGCTTATCTCACGAACTACTTATACGAATTAATAATTATTGTTCTCCTTTCGATGTAACCCTCTTTTCCTGTGGTCGGATGTACCTAGGGCACTGATAATGCACATTTTACTCTCCTTTGATGACGATGTCGAAGCCGCAAGTTAAATTTGGTGTCATATAGTATAGTAGGAATGCTATAACGTATAGGGCCGTCGTAGCGCAAGGGCACAAGCGATACGTATGTGGGTTCGATTCTCGGGGAAATGCGTTATTTATTATTTTATTTCTCGTTCTAATGACAAGTCAAGTCGCGGTGTTGAGAGGCGGAACTCAACACGCAATGATTGGATATTTCGGCGAAAAGTGGGTAACGGAGTGTCTTAATACTAGGTTCCATTTGTCTATGCGGGATACAGAGTGTGTGTAAAAAAAGGAATGCTATAAAGTGGTCGTGACTTTATTTCAATGTAAATAAAATATTTCGTCCTATTTTTTTTCAAGGGAAAATATAATTTAAATGTATATTTTGTGGTAACATGATAAGCGTGGTTTTAAAAAAATAAAGTACCATTTTAAAGTAACGTTTTTTAAATTAATTTATATCTTAGTACTGAATTTACGCTACCTACGTCTGAGCTCTTTTTTTTCAATTATTGAGATAGTTAGGAATTTTTTTATAACTTTTAAATAGGTAGGCTATTTTTAAGATCGTCATGCCTTAGTATCTTTCATATACAGCTCAGAATTTAAAAGTTAAATCTGTCGATCATGTTTCCCATTTAAATGAAATTTATTTGATACTATCCTTATTCCTTAAATCTGCTTCATGCTGTATCCCACACACAGCAGAGTGGGCAGAGGGAAACTAGAGTTATCGGTCGCCTTGTTGTACTTTTTTATTATTATTATTATGTTTGTAAGTTGTTTTTGTTTCTTTTAAATGTGCAATAAAGTATATTTATTATTATTATTATTAGAGTTACGACACCCCGTTCTCCACTTTCTGCCTGAATTCTGGAGGCATTGCGTGTTGATTGGCAGAACTCAACGCCGCGCTTGTCCTCGACACCAGAGCGAAGAAATGGAAATATAAATTTAAGTAAATATTTCTTTTCCTCGAGTGGGGATCGAACCCACAACCAGTCGGTTTTACAGTCACACTTCGTGCCCCTGCGCCACGACACGAATGTCTAATTTTATTAATATTTTCCTTCTTCACTAAAATTGGCTACAGTCTTATTTATTTTATAACGCGTCTGCCATAATTTACATAATAAACAACTTTCTGTTTACTAATTAAAATAATTCCAGTGAATTCATAAATCACTCTTTTCTATATTTTCTAATTACTAAGATACATTTTTACTCCAAACGGGAAAAAAATAAGTTAGTTTCGATCCAACTAAATTGATGGAACGTATTACATATATAAGATAAATATAATCCCCAAGTAGGATTAGAAGCCGCGACCATCGTCTTAACTCATATACATTACCTATACGACACCTAAGGCGTGTCATTAGCCTAAATATGTATGTATTTAATGTATTTAGTCATAGATTTGTGATGTCATATCAACATATATTGTTATTAATAAATTCAACCTGTCTGTTTGTTCACAATGGAATGTCTGTCCATATAATAGAACAATAGCATTGTATGACAACTTGTATGTATGTATGTATGTTAGTTACACTCATAACTTAACCGAAAATTAAATATTGTTTATATGGGATTTTGACTAATTGCTTCTTTTCGACAGGAAATGAATATCTTATATATTTCATTCACCCGAGTGGAAATCGAACCTACAACCGTCGCGTTTACCCCTGCGCGACAACGGCCTTTATTTTACTTTGTCGACCAGAAAAATAAAAACTAAATAAATATAAATTTTACCACAATTGTATGTCGTATTCGCACCTAATACGTGTAATATAGGTACCTAATATAATGAATTCCTTTCTTACAAAGTTTTATTTTAAATATTATTTAAGGGAGTCGGAATCGAACCCACAGCCTGTCGCTTTCACGGTCGTACGCTTGTGCCCCTGCGCCAAGACGGCCTCAGTGCATGATAATGCATTGAGATCTATAAAATGTTTGCAATGCGGTGAAATTTCATACTTTCACTACAATGACAGACAATGTTCTTAAAATTTGTTTTGCCGGTTATTTTACTAGTAAGTGCTGGTTTAAGCGGTTCATTTAATATATCAGTGAAGGCCTCGTTGTGTAGTTGGTGTGGATTGTAAATGGTTGTGCCTTCAAATCCTAGTGCGGGGAATTTTTATATTTATTTTTACACGCAGCAGGATAGGCAGAGGTTAGATTTATTAAGACACTCCGCTCCCATTAAAACACTTCCGTTATCCAACTTCCACCGAATTCTCGAGGAATTGCGTGTTGAGTGGCGGAACTCAACGCCGGGCTTCGCCTCGTTAACATAGCGAGCAAACGAAAATATTTATGCAGTTTGCAATATGCATACGTCAGCACTATTTTGTTTAAAATTAATTTCCGTTTTTCTCTCTTTTGAGATAAACTTTCATAAGTTTTTTTAACAAAATGATAATGCTCTACAATCTCTTTCCGCATCTCGCAAAAAAGCAAACAGCTTGCAAATAAATCTAACTTTTTATGCAAAATACGTAGAGTCGAATCGGATTTTACCATTCAGGTCACTACAGCGTATAACAATATGTACATATTTAAATTGTTCTCAGAAATTCCTCTGAGATCGTCTCGAAAACAATTTTTGATCGTCTTATTGGCTTCAAAGGCCGTCGTGGCGCATCAGAACAGCATCCTAACTCTAAACACGACGTGTGGATTTGATTTTGTTTCGGATAAATTAATTATTTTCATTTCCTCGCTCTGATAAGGAGACAAAGCGTGTCGTTGAGTTCCGCGACGAAACGAAACGTACAATGTCTCGAATATTGGGAAGTGCGTGGAGAAGACAGTATTGTAACCCTGGGTTCCCTCTTTACGGCTCCTATGCGGAATAAAAATGTGAAGGCTTATTGGCTGTATCCTTGACATATAAGACCATGATTTTTTAATTACATGCTTTTATTAGGTCGAGTTGTAACTAAAAAGCCATATTTATAAATCGCTCTCAACTTTGACATCGATCTTAAGAGCGATCTTAAGATTCTGTTTATAGATTATAATTTATGAATGACAACTCAAGATCATTATAAATACGGCCCTAAGTAACTATTTTATAAAATCTAAGAATCCGAATTACATGCACTTTTAAATGTTGTATCATCATAAAACTTGGGAAGTATGTATATCTTGATTAAATGACAATACAATATTATAGTACTATCGAGCTGGTCTGATGATGGAATTGGAAGATGGCTGATGGGACCTTGGACTGCCTTTTAGTAAGCAAATCGCGTTTGTGTTCATTACATTCTTCTTATTAAAAAAAACCTGTTTTTAGTGTTCCGACGAAAAAAACGTGTTTTTAGTTATAATTGTTTTTTTGGGCTTTAATACAAGATTTATAATGTGCGTTAATTCAGCACAAAATGTTTAGAAAATTGCACGTGCGCCTTGAAATGTCTTAACACTAGATTCCCACTGCCTACCCGGCATATGCGGGATACAGCGTGAAGCATAAAAGAATGTTAAAATCATGTTAAATCGGATTAGCCACACATTAGTAGATTTCTTTAAATATGAATAATACTATGAAATATGCGAAATATTCAAACTTACTAAGCATCTTCGCGACTCTCAAGAAATCTTTGAACCTATGACATCATTCTTATTTTAGTTATAATTTGTAACCTAATTGAGACCACATGTTGGTAGTACATACTCATATTAAATTCAATTTATATTGTATGGCGCCGTTGTGTCGCAGTGATAGTGTCTTGACTGTACTGGCGTAGGTTTTGGATTCCTTTTGTTTTTGAACGCTAGTGTCTTAATGTGAACGGAGTGCCTTAACACTAGTTTAACAGAATCCCTGCCTGCTGTCTGTGGAATACAGCATGAAGGAAAAAATTTTTTAATCACAATACATTATTTTGTTAACTTTAATTAGATTTCTATGTGGTTATAGGCACCAATTTGCTCTGCGTTTTTTATAATGAAGCGTAATGACATTTATTTTTTTCTTTACATATTTATTTTTCTTTTTTATTTTGTTTATTTATTTGTGTTTTGTTTTTTTATCATTTACAGTTAAAAACAAATAAGTCAATATGATAAATGCGGTCAACGAGTTCCTAGATGACCTGCGGTAAGTGTTTTTATATACTTATAATATATTAATATATATATTTTTAAATTAAATTATTTCTTTTTGTTATTGAAAAAATAAATTTACCTAATTGAAAAGTTCACGTATTACTTATAAATATTGTCTTATCTTTGCCAATTCATTGAAAACCTATGTTCACAATAATTTATCTAGATTATTTTTTTAATTTAACACTTTTTTTCAACATTTAGCAGGGTAGGTAGAGGGAACCTAGTGTTAAGTCACTACGTTCTCTACTCTGTCCCAATTCGAGACAATGCATGTCAAGTGGCGAAATTTAACGCCACACGTAGCTAATCAAAACCAGGATATAAAAAAATATTTAAATATCATATGGGAATCGAATCCATAACCGTCGTAGACACATTAACAATGTCACGAGTATTTAATAGAAATCTTACACTAAATGTTTATATTGTAGTTATTTGCTCAGCTCTTAGCAAACTGCGCGCAACTGCGAGTCATCTCAGAACTTTTTATGATAATGCGTTAATTTAAAGACCACCTGGCCTAGTGGCTTACAGGTTTTGGAGGAACGAAGGTCATGGGTTTTTGCCCGTTTGACTTGTTGTATGGGAAGGAACTGTATTTAATGTTTTCTTGAGTTAGTTTGTTGCAATTTCCTAACTTAGGTACCGTGGAATAATAAGTATTTGCTTACTTTAATTTTATTTAAATTTTTAAATACACCTGTTATCATGTATCCCGCAGGTTAGGCAGAGAGTTACTTAGTGTTAACAACACTACACACGAAAAGAGTGGGAAATCCCAATGCTAATGCAAGCACTCTATATCTGTCTACCATAGACTCATGTACATATATTATAAATAATTACTCTACGAGTGGGATTTGAATCTTGCACATTATTGCCCGCAGATAGCAGGGTAGGCAAAGGGCTACAGCTTAAGCCAAATTTTAGAGGCTAACCTCGCAGTTTGTCTTGTCATATACGGGAAAGTAAATAAAAATAATTAATTTCCCCCAGTGTGAATCGAACCCACGACCATTGGGTTTGTAGTCGTACGCTTTGCTGCTGCATCACGACGTTCGTTACATAATTACTAAATTTAATTAATTCTTAAATTTTAGTTTATCTATGTTATAAATCAAATCAGCTTCACGCTGTATCCCGCACACTGCAGGGTAGGCAGAGGGAATCTAGTACTAAGACACTCCGTTCCCCACTTTCTGCCGAATTCTGGAGGCATTGCGTGTTGAGTGGCAGAACTTAACGCCGCGCTTGTCCTCGACATCAGAGCGAAGAAATGGAAATATAAATTTAAGTAAATATTTCATCTCCTCGAGTAGGGATCTAACTCACAACCAGTCGACTTTACAGTCACACTTTGTGCCCCTGCGCCACGACTGGCCTCATTTATGTTATATTTTGGCAATTATTATGCTCACGAATCACGATGAATGTAATTGAGTATGTAACGGTGACAAGTGCAGTACCTACGGAGTACTTTACGGACTCATTTAGAAGAACTCATCTCATTTATGTAGGGCCATTGGACAATTTCTAAGTCATTGAGTTCGAATTCCGCTATAGTATTTTTTTAAAGAGTCCTTTACGGTGCCAATGAGAAAATTAAATATTTACTTAAAATTATATTTTCATTTCATCACTCTGGTGTCGAAGCAAAGCGCGGCGTTGAGTCCGCCACTCAAAACGCATTGCTTTCAAAATTCGGTGGAAAGTGGGTAACGGAGTGTCTTAACACTACGTTCTCTCCGCCTACTCTGATACAGCGTGAAACTGATTTTATTACTTTTAAAAAAAATCAGTGTACGTCATCGTTTGTCCAAAAATAGCTATACCCATTCATATTGTCTCCATACTTTTAGTTCATATTTCACAACATTTACGCACATCTTACATAACACTATTTATACTATATCATTTTTTCATGGTATATTTACTTGTATCGTTATCGTGTAATTAATAGATTGTAGTGAGAATTGGTCCTGGCCCATACTTCAGTTTCCACTTAGCAGTTCTGCTGGCATCTTGTGAAGTATAACAGTTAGTGTAAATATATATCTGTAATATTATCTATATACAACTTTTCCGTTACTTCGTGACATACAGACAACGCACAAATTAAACGACGCGGCGTAGAACACTGAAATTTGACTTACTTAGTGAATTGGAGAACTACAAGAGATTTCCTGAAATTCCTACGGAAACGGAAAAAGACGGGATTTTATATTTTGTAGTTCGGGCTAAAACTAGGTCTCTTATATTTGTGCTGTTTTATAAACTTGATACGTGGCACAAATGGACTATAAAGTGATTGTAAAGTGACGATTGACCAAAATTTATATATGGACTTTATTTTGTATTTCTACTAAACTATTGATAAAGTTGATTGGTCCTTAAGATTATATAGCCAGAACCTTCGAAAAGTTTGTCCTATTAAAAAGAACAATCCTACGTTTATATCCTTGAACGGGAATCGAAGCTGCTAGCACTCGGCAAGAGGCCGATTAATAAGCAAATATCGAATTACGTAAAAAACAATTACTACGTAAACGTCTGGTAAACGGTCAATGAGGACTTGACAAAGAATATTTATGTATACCAATTGGGCATTTTTGGAAGATGTTGATATAGTTTCTCGGAGAGAGAATAAACCTGATATTATCTCTAAAGAAATTCCACTGATCTATACAATGTTACGTTGGTAAGATATGCTTAGTTGTATGAAAAGACTATGTTTCCGCTCGTGGATTTGCCCACGTGCTTTTTAGATTTTTTTATGACTTATTTTCTGACCCTAAAATACAAACTTCTTGATCATTAAAGTAGAAAAAATATTTAGTATTCTATGGATTTATCGTGTGGGGTGCCTAGAGCAGTGCCTTGTGACCCAAGGCTAGGTGTAGGCTTAAATTCCCTTGGTCCTAACTCCAGCTCCTCCATACTGAAGAGATAAATCACCTTCTACGAAAACTAGTTCAAAATAATTTTACTACTGCCACCTTTGAAGTAGATTTTAGAAATGAAATGGTGATAGTTCTAGACGGTCCTAGATCTTTTAGCATTTTATATGCCGTGTGCAATTTTATTTTTAACTTTTTCCTAGTCAGGTCGTTGGTGAATCCGAATAACTTGATCACTTTACAATAATGATTTTTGGGGATATTTGTATCCTATGGGTCCCGTAGGTTCCACTAGTATTCCATGCATTATATAGGGGAGAGGGGGGCACATTCGAACAATTTTTAAACTTTGTGTCATATCTAAAAATTCTACAGTTTTAACTTCTTTGCTATTTCACAATGCTTAGTCCAACTATTGTGCCACACAATCGTAGCATCATATGTAGAAAAATATATAAGGTAAAGGTGCAATATCAACTTTAGTAGCAGTAGTCAAATGTTCAAAGTTGCCCCCCTTGCGGGGTAGCTTTGAACATATATGGGGCAGTTTTGAACTATCATCGAATTCAATGAAATTAAAAGGCTTATCAAACTTTTAAGTAACTTTATTAATAAAATTAACATTAGAAACGATGGAGATCAAATATCAGTACCATGTTAACTTAAAAAAATAACATACCTAGTTTAATATTGCGATTGTACTAGTACTTTAAAAAAAATAATGAATTAGCTTCACGCTGTATCCCGCACACAGCAGGGTAGGCAGAGGGAACCTAGTGTTAAGACACTCCGTTCCCCATTTTCTGCCGAATTCTGGAGGCATTGCGTGTTGAGTGGCAGAACTCAACGCCGCGCTGGACCTCGACACCAGAGCAAAGAAATGGAAATATAAATTTAAGTAAATATTTCATCTCCTCGAGTGGGGATCGAACCCACAACCAGTCGGTTTGCAGTCACACCTCCTGCCGCTGCGCCACGACCGGCCTCTATTCTGTACTAGTACTAGTGCTAAATAACTTTAATATTATTAATAGACTTTGAAAAACGAACAAACAAAAAGGTAGCTTTTGCTTCCTAGAAGTAATGAAAATTATGGGATCAATCATAGAATAAATCTAATATTATGAAAATAAAACAAAATATTTTTTAAATAAACTGCTTACTACCCTAATTTGAACTTAGAAAAATTAAATTTAAAGGAAAACATGGATGTAGTATGTGACGTAACCAACAACTGAAATTGGGGGAAGTAGTCTACGTAAGAAATAAAAATCAGCTTCACGTTTTATACCGCACACAGCACGGTATGCAGAGGGAACCTAGTGTTAAGACACTCCGTTCCCCACTTTCTGCCGAATTCTGGAGGCATTGCGTGTTGAGTGGCAGAACTCAACTA